>ML845438.1:11100-22060 GCA_009831015.1 Picea engelmannii | reverse complement strand
CAAAACTTTGTTTGTGGACTCTACTTGACCATTATCTTGTGGGTGATATGGAGAAGACTTGCAATGCTTGATCCCATATTTCTCTGTTAATTCCTTCATCAACTTAGAAGTGAATTGGGTGCCCTGGTCTGTAACAATTTCACGAGGAACACCAAAGTGGGTAAAGATGCCTTCATAAATGAATTCAACAACAGATGTTTTGGTAGCCATAAATAAGGCTTTTGCCTCTACCCACTTTGTGACATAATCTGTACAAACCAAAATATAATTATTCTTATGAGACATGGGTGAAATTGGTCCTACAAAATCAAGGGTGCATTTCTTGAAAGGTTCTATCATAACTTGGGCACGCAAAAGAATTTCATCAGCTGATGTGGGTCTTCATATCCTTTGGCAACTATCACAACTCCTCACATATTTGGCAACATCCTTAAAAATTCTAGGCCAATATTAACCTAAATGTAACACCTTATATGTTGTACGTTTGTTGGAAAAATGGCCACCACATGGTCCATCATGAGGACTTCGTAGGATTTCTGGTATCTCATCTTCTCGGACACATCTATGAATAATCAAGTCTGGTCTAGTATGAAAAAGGTCATGGCAAACCCAAGAGTAGTTATCACTTTGTGTGATAATTCTACGCTTTTCATGAGGTGACAAATGAGTCGGTAACTTCCTAGTAGCCAAATAATTTTCCATGATTGCAAACCATGGGGTATTTATAGAGGGAAAAAATATGCTCATCTGGAAAAATATCATCAACATGAATATCATCACCCTCATGTTTAATGCATGAAATAAAATTATCTACTAAGTTCTCCTTTCCAGGTCGGTCAAGGACAATGATATTGAACTCTTCCAATAACATGAGCCACCCAGTCACTCGTCCATTGATAATGGGTTTATTCATGAGAAATCTAATGGAAGAGTGATTTGTATGTACAAATACCTTGCATCCTGTGATATAATGGTGAAATTTATTGATGGCATGGACAATTTCCAAGAATTCCTTTTCGGTAACTGTTTAGTTTAACTCTGCAGGGGACAAGTTCTTGCTCACAAAATAAATAACATAGGAATGATGGTCTTCTTTCTGCCCTAATACTCCTCCTATTGCAGTATTGAAGGAATTAGTGGATATGTGAAATGGAAGGGCCCAATTGGGTCCCCTAAGAACTTGTTCCATAGATAATTTAGCTTTTAGAGTTTCAAAGGCAGTTTGACATTGGTCAGTCCAAAAGAAATCAACATATTTTATTAGTAATCCAAACATGGGTGCAAGAATCTTTATGAAATTCTCAATAAATCGTTGGTATTATCTGATATGTCCAAGAAATATTCTTACCTCTTTTTGAGTCTTAGGGGGTGGAAGTTTGATGATTACCTCAATCTTAGTAGGATCCACTTTAATCCCTTCAGATGAAACATGATTTCCTAAGACTACTCCTTCATTCAACAACATTTTACATTTTTCATGACTTGAGGATAGATTCATTTCTTGACATCTGATAAGGACTTTCTTTATATTATCTAGGGATTCTTGGTAAGTATTTCCATATACTGTAAATTTGACCATATACACTTCCACACAATCATGAATAAGGTCAACAAATATCCCTAGTACTGCCCATTGAAATGTGGCAGGAGCATTACACAAACCAAATGGTAAGACCCTATATGAATAGGTTCTCCAAGGACAAGTGAAAGTAGTATTTTCCTGATCCTCGAGTGCTATGAGAATTTGGTTGTATCTACTATATCCATATAGGAAGGAAAATTATTTCTTCTCTGACAAGGTATCCAAGACTTGGTAAATGAAGGGAAGGGGAAAATAATCCTTTAGAGTGGCCTTATTAGGTCCCCAGAAATCGACACAAATTCTCCATTTCCTGGTTACTTTCTTTGGAACCACTACAAGTGGGAATATCCATTTACTGTCAGATATTTGATAAATAAAGCCAACATTCAATAGCTTCTGTGTTTCTTTTTTTACTATATCCTTGAGTGTCAGATTCATCCTCCTCTGGGGTTTCCTAATAGGTGTTACTTCTACCTGGGTATATATGTGATGAATGCATGTTCCATGGTGTATACCCTTCATATTAGTGTATTCCGAGTTGAATTCCTCTGATTGTTCTTTAAGGACATTTACTAACTTTTTTTGTTGGTCTGCATCTAATCCGGAATTTATATGTAGGAATTTCCCTAGACCAATCTCATAGGGCATGGTATAAGATGTGGTAGACTCATCTATCTCAAAAATAAAAGATGTTGAAGACAAATTTGATGGGTCCAACTGTTCCTGAAATTCTTCCCCAAACACGTATTCAAATTGGGGAAAAGATTGTGGAAAATCAACACACGTGATAACAAAAATAAACTGATTTAGCACATTTTCCGTTGTTTTCTCCTAAAGTGCCCATGAATGATCACTCGGCAACACATGTTCTTCAAAGTTCTGATTCTCATATGGAAATTCAAGCCACCATATATTCTCCATAATAGGTTGAGCTGGTGGGTATATGGTAAGTTTATGTATAGAAAGTCCATTAGAGATGGTCATTTCACCTTATCTACAACCAATAAATGCATTGGTTGTGGCCAACCAAGGTATTCCCAAGATAACGAGATGCCCTTTAGTAAGATCCTTTGAGTGAATGAAAATAAAGTCTACTGGGTATTCCCATGAGGCTAATGTAACTATGATATCATCCAAGATTCCTTCAAGTATAACCTTTGTCTTATCTGTTAATTCCAAAATAGTTGGGGTAGGTATAAGAAGAGGTTTTAACTGTAATTCCTCCAGGGTGGTAACAACCATAACATTAATGGATTCCCCTAGTTCTATGAGAGTGTTTCCAATGGGAACCTTATTAATGATTATTGTTACTACAAGGTTCCATGGGTTCCCATACTTTGCAACCCTAGGCTATTCTGATATGTATTCAGAGAATTCTCTTATCAAATGTATTGTTGGAGGATCCTTATGTTTCCTACTTGGTTTATTAATACACAATTCTTTGACCACCTTACTATGAATTGGAATGTACTTTATGGCTTGTAACAAGGGAATTTTGACACAGATATTCTTCAATTCATTTAAAATGTCAAATTATGGTCGAGTCGTAGGTTTCTCAATCAATAATCTTTCTGGATAAGGAGGGGATTTTGTAATCTGTGAAAATTCATTTTGGGGAAGCTTTGGTTATTGGGATTTAGGAATGATAACATCTTCCCACTTAGTGTCATCCATGGGTTGTTTAAGAGTTTCATCTTATTCTTCTTCCCGTATGACTATTGAAGGCCTCTGTCTATCCAAAACTTTTCCCGACCTTAGTTGAATCTCATGTAATGGAACAAGAGAAATAACATATGTCGGAAAGGTTTTACACTCAACATTATGAAGAGGTTGAGTTGGTTTGTTATTCGGGTTGGGCACTGTTTGTGCAAGTAGTAATGTTGGTCTTGGGGAGCTTGTATTCTGGTATTTCTAGGGTTGTTGTGGAATAGGAGGTAAAGGTGGGGGAACAAAACCTAGAAAAAGTTGTTGGATGTTCAGTGGAAACTGTGGGTAAGGATGAGTGGGCATAGGAACAGGTGGAGCCTAAGTGTTTCCTTGGGTATTCCCTCCTCTCCATCCTTGTAGCAAAGGGTGGTCATACTGTGGAGACCAATTTTTCTAATTTCGTGAGTTCCACTGTTGTGGTTGTTGATAATAGGGTGGAACTTGAGGTGGTAGATCCTGGTATGTGGGATGACTCCTAGGCTACCATGGACTCCTAGGTGTATAAGAGGATTCCCCAAACTGAGCAGTGATGGGAATTTTTTAGTTGGGTGGTATTTAGTGCAGAAGCCGCAAACTAAAATGTTTTCTAATGGGCACTCCCTTGAGGAATGCTTCCTCCTGCATCTTGGACAAAATATGCACATTGTTGCATCCTCCTCCTCCCGTTTCTTTTTAATATTTAGTGTGTCCAACTAGGAAACTATTGTACTTAAGATATCATTTTTGAAGTTCTCCAATAGGTTTCCTATATCTACCCTTGTAATACCACCTGAACTAATTGTTTTTAGGTTTATACTATAAGGATCCCAAACACTCTTCCAAGTTTTGGCTCTACTCGTCGATTAATTTCTACACATTTCATAGATTTCAGTAACTGGTTTATGGGAGATGTCACCTGATTCCATCAGGTTAAGTGTCTCTAGGTATTATTCTGAAATTCCTTTAATGAAAAGAGTCTCGACTGCATCATCTAGGAGGTCATGGTATTTTGATTTTTGTGCGGTATAAGCAAACCGTTCCATGTAATCCTTGAGACTCTCGTCCTCTAACTATTGGATATAAAAAATATCATTACGAGAATCCTTGGATTTGAAGTAGTCTTGGTATTTTTTAAGAAATATAGCTTTCATGTCTTCCCAAAACCTAATACTTGACTCTCCTAACCCCATGAACCATCTTAGTGCATAATCCTTGAGGGTGGCAGGATTTTCTTTTAATTTCTGGGCATCTTGCAAGTAGTTGTAGCTCCTACACAAGATGTTAAACTCAAATAGGAATGTATATGAGTCCTCACTACTTTTACCATAAAAGGTGGGCAATGCAGAGAGTGGAATGTTTTCCATGTTGACATTCTATGTGGTATCCAAAATTGGAAACCCAAAGGTGGTTTCCGTTTGGTTTCCAACTTCTTCTCCCTCATCGTGTCTTACATGGTTGTGATCCTCCTGATCATCCATACTGATTTGGTTTCCAAAGAGAGAGTACCTAAATGGTTTTATCCTTGAAGATAAGAAAGTATCCCAAGGTTCTTTTCCATGAAGGATATCCCTTTGATGGGAATATTTATCTACTTTTTGGAGGTCTGGGACTTTACTCAATCTGATTGAAAATATTGGTGCCAAAGTTTCTGTTTCAACTTGGGAAACAATTATATTGGCTAAACTGTCAAAGAGAGCATTCACCTGTTCAGGGTTGATGATATCTACAAAGTTAGAGTCTCCTGATGGTGGTGAAAAAGCAAAGGTCGTGTTGGTTGGTTCTGATGAAGGCTTGAGTGGTCTTTCCTCCTATCCCACTATTGTTGTTGTTTCAATTTTATGCTCTATAATGCTCCCAGTTTTGGTCTCTTCGGAGACTTATTTATATCTTTGAGTTGATCTAAGCCCTATTTTCTGGTATCGATCTATGGATTTTATGGGTGGAGTGTTCCTTCCTCTAAAAAGGTTAGAAGGAACCTTGATCGAAAGTTTTGGTTTGGTTTTGATGTATCTTCCCTTTGGGTCCCTAGGTTTGTTCATTAAAGAAATAAAAAAGAAAAAATACCATTGGGTTTGGGGGAACCTGCTATAACAAATGCATAGGTTCTTACCTCTCATCTTAAAATTCCCCCGTCACTAAAATAATTCTAAGGTTAAGAAATGATCTACTTCCTAACTATTTTCTACCTTAAGACAACTCCCCGAAAACGACGCCAAAATGATGGGTATTCTATATGCACTAATTTCCTTAATTAAATTGTCAACCTGAGGTAAGTAAACTTAGAGTTGTGGCATTGTATGAGCCAAGGAAGAAAACCTAATGGAAGGATTGTCTAGTTAAGGAGATGGTCTACCCTAGGGATCAACACTCTATACAATTTACAATTCTACTTTCTAAAGAAATGGCTTTTCAAATCTAGTTAATTAACAATTTCTAAGTAAAGCAACCTCTAGTTAATAAGATTCGAGCAATTCTAGAACTGTAAACTATTTGACCTAAGTAACCTTAAACAATGAACTATGGACTGTTTGACCTATCTCTAAATAAACAAATACAAGTGATCTATTTCAAAGATAATTAAACTATTCAATCTCTTTTTAAATAAGCAAAAACAAGTAATCTATTTCAGAATTGTTTAATCTATCTATATCTGAATGAACAAGTAAGTAAGAAAGTAAACAACTAATCTATCAAAACTATATTGACAAGTGAACTCTATTCTTAAAAAAAACTCATAACTATTTCTATTTTGCAAAGAATAAACTTTAATTTACTTAACCAAAAGAAAAAGTGTTATGACTGTATTCAAATTCTAATTGATCAAAACTATTTATATCTTGCAGTAAAAAGAAGGAAAGTATTTAAAGGTGATGATTGTGTATTTGGTGTCGAATAACATCATGATGGCATCTGAATATTAGTGACAATTCAAGTGGAATTAATTCAATGTTGACTTCTACAAAGAAATGGAAAGTATGAATAAGGAAATCTATAGAGAGTTTTTCCATCATAGATGCAACAATAAGTATTCTTGGAATCCATGTGATCTCTAAACATTGTGCATCAATCATTCACTTTATCATACAACTACTAAAAAGGTACTCTATTCAAAATCACTAACTCAAGCAAATCTATAAACTCATAATTTAACTCTTAATTAAAAATATTAATTCAAATTCACTCTATGCAAACCTCTAACTCTTGACTAATGCCAACTAGAAATTACAACTCAAATTCATAACTGAGATTTCATAATCTAAAATGAACTAATCTATCATCAAGAATCATATCCAAAATCAACCAAAATGCTATTAAAAATCATAACTCAGAATCTATTTCTATCCTATCATGCTGAGGGAAAATCAATAAACAAAATAGACCTACAAAGAATAATTGAAATTGCAATTAAACCTATTGTTGTAGGTGAATCCCCCCACAGACAAGTGGATTCCCTCTTGGTCTCTAGACTCCTAAGGCCAAGACAGAAAAGTGCTTGTTGGACACTGACTTCCTTTTAGATCTAATCAAGCTAATAAATGAAAGAGAAGGAGAAGGATATGTACCTTATTAGTGACGTTTGTCCTTGCAAAGTTCTGGCTGAGCTTCGATCCTGAGCTCCCTGATAGGTCCTATAGGACAAACAATGATACAATGGACTTCCTACTCTACTGAGATTAGCTCAAATACAGATCCATCTACTGTAGACAAACTCATATGGAACAAGCATAAGTTTGAAAGAAACATGCCAAGCATTGATTATTAATGAGAACAAGTAAAAGTACTTACAACCCTTTGAATGAAGGTGCATCATCTTCTTCCAATTCTCCTTGTCCAACCCCTTTTCTCAAGTAATCTCCACTGATTTCTTTGATGACATCTCACTCATGAGATCATAAGTTTGATGTAATTCTCAATCTCCATATCCTTCTGTTCATACCACTTACAGGACCATAAGTTTGGTATCAACATCTAGTCTTTATCCTCCCTTTCACCATGAGAAGGCCTCCTTATATAACCTTGGAGAGGCCTAACCACTTGAGATATATTTGGGATAAGTTGAGGATTCCTCTCCTTCAATTGAGGATCTTCTTTAAGATCATGCCTTGACCATCTATTCAAATCCAACCACCTTCAGGAATTGAGGGATTCTTCCCTGATTTGTCTCAACAAACCCAAAACTTGCTCAGAAAAGGGTAGCGCTCCCCCAAAAGGGTGCACGAGGCACTCAAACACTCTCCCCCAAAGAGGCTCACGGAGTGCCAACACTCCTTGACAGTGGGTACAGGAGCACTCCTCCCCAAAATCCATTTTTTAGTGGTTCTTTCAGTGGAAAAGGGTTTGTATTCCTTGTCAAGTGATTTCTCTTTTTCCAAACTAGCCTTTGAGGTGTCTTAAGTGTCTTTATGATGTCGTTAGAGGAACGACATAGTAAATATGGCAATGTGATGTTTGTGACACTTACAACACTTGTGGTCAAGATGTGACACTTGCAGACAAGATGCAATACTTACACCACTGGTAATGACGACACTTGCGACACTATTGAAGTGAGTAATTTTGATGTGTAACACCTATCTAAATCAGTACTCTGTCAAAACTATCAAAACTCAAAAAAACTAATCTATTAGAGCTACAAATAAACCAATCTAAATTAATGCTCTGTCAAAATTATCAAAATTATCAAAATTAAAGTAATTAATCTATCAAGACTTCAAGGAACCTATCTAAATTAGTACCCTGAAGAGTAGCTTATAGCTAAGAAGAAGAAGGCATAACACTACAATCAACCAACTCCTACAACCTGCAAACAAGATATAGTTATTAACACACAACCATGGAAGTCCCTCTATACACAGTTCAACAAGCAATATGCAATTAAGGAAACATGATTAGATAAGCAATTTGTAATTAACATATACACACAACAAGAATTAAAATTGATAAATCCATACATTAAAGAGACAATTTTGAAATCTAAGTAAGAAACAAGATGAATGTAAATATATATTGATATACACAATCACCCAGACCACTGGTGCCCCCCCCAGCAAGTCGTGGCAACACTCCAACAAGAAACGCAGATTCTAAATCAATGCAACACTGTTATCAAGCATGAAAACAAAGTATAGAACAAAATTGGTGATAATGTCTGTATCAAACAATAAAATTCATCCATCTTTCAGTCGTGCCACAGGTAGTGGTACTTATAGGTTATTACAACTTGAGAGGTCGACCACTGGAAGGGTCGACCTTCTCTAAAAACAATAAACTCACTAAATTAGTTCTAACAACAACATCTTCTAACAATCTTATGAGTCACTCAGTGATCGCTGCAACTGCCCAATACGAGATCTGTCAAGCCCTGTAGTTGGAGGGCATGAGGGGGCATAAAACTCAGGTCCCCGACTCATCCATCAAAGACTGCCAACATACCAACCACCAAATTCAATGCACTCCGAGTGCCAGATTGCATTCTGGATGGAGTGTTAGATTGCGTGTTGGATGAAGTGTTGAATGGAGTGGCAGATGAGGTACCCGATGGAGGATCAGATCACGATTCTACCCTGTTGCAAGCAAAACATATGTTAGATCTTCATAAACATTTAACTGAGCTGAATTGATCACAAAATCATTGCAAAAATGCCAATTATACATATGTGGTGCAAATTCATGGTGAATTGATATAAACCTTTGAGAAAACATTCAAAATGGCTAAATGAGAGCATAGCATATGTAATATCGCATGTAAAAAGTATTTGACCATCAAAACACAAACGCAACAATAATTTTGTAGCAAATGCGTATCAAAGGATGTCTTCTTCTTTTTCTTCTTCATTTTTTTTTATCAATAGTGAATCTCCTTGTTCAAGTATCCCTTTGTTGAATATTGTTAATACTAGTGGATCTCACCATTGTTTCGAAATTATCTCTCATACCATGGTTAGTCCTAACCCATACATATCGTATGATCTCACTAGTCTGTCTCAAGTAGTTGGTTACTTTAAGTGTGAGTCCAGGGAGGCTTTCCAAGATAATGAGGAACTTCTTTATTTTCCGATGGTTATTTCAGGTCCTTACTCTTTTGGTTTGTCTTCAGGGATAAACAACTTTGTTAGAACATAGATTCTCTCACTGAGTGCACTTTATATAAATTCTATGCATGATTCTCATTTGTCATGCTACTTTCATCAATTCTATGAGAGAAGTGCAAGATTTTATGATAGAATTGAAGCATAGTTGGAGAGATCCTTTTTAGATAGATTTCCCATGAATTATCATTGTTACATTTCTAAGATGGTGGATAGAGTTTATCATGCTTTAATTTTTCCTACTTTTAGTCGATTCTTATTCCAAGATCTATCACTAATCCCGTGTCTTGAACATATGTCTGGAAGCTTGGGATTACTTGGATGGCTACATTGGAATTACGACTTTTCATAGCTCATTTTTCAGCCATTAAGTAACATAGGATAGGACTAGAATAGAATACGTTAGTGTATTTCCTTCGCATAGTTTAGCTTTGCTTCCTAATTTTTTAATTAGTTCTCTATTTTTCATATTCTTTTATTTATTGTTGACTGATAAATAAATGAATTCTCAGTAAATATGGAAAGACATAGAAGGATTTCCCACTAAATTTTCCCTTGGATGAATTTTGAATTTAATTTTGATGTGGGGAAAGTTTTCTTCATTTCATTATCAATTTTTTCTATGTGTTGGGCAATTTCCAGATCACTGATTTTTATGCATGATCACCATGTCAAATCGTTTCCAATGCATTTTGGAATATTGTGGGTGGGTTATTTTAAACTAAGACATTATCCATTCCCTCTGTTAATGAAAATGAACACTCAGATTTTTCCTATATTCATATCTACATGATTCTAATGGGAAAATTTTGTTTGAATGATATACTTTTTACATTCCGATTTTTATGTCCCATACACATTGAATCTAAATTATGAGTATTAAAACTCTTCCCATCTAAAAAAGTCAAGCCACTCCAAATCTGTGTAATTTCCTTAGATGATTATTTTTTCTTGGTTTTGGAGTTATCCAAATATTTTATTTCTCATCCACTCTTTTCTTTGATCACTTTCAACCAACATGAATTTTCTGCATAGACTTCTTGTATAATAAGCTTAGTTGATTTCTTATTTTCATTATAGTTATTTTCTGTCATCACTTGTAGTTTTAATTTTTAGGCATTGACTGCCATTGTCCTTTGCTCTGTTCAATATGTATTTTAAGTATGAGTATTTGATTTACATTGTAGCTTTTTTCACCCAAGCTTCCTCTCTTATACGGTAACAAGTGATATTATTTCATGCTACCTGGAAAAACATTTTTGACATTCTGGACAACATGGTAATTTAAATCTTTTGCTAATATATTTTCCAAAAAAATGCTTGGGAACACATCATTTTATTCCCCAATTCAATGATTGACCAAAGACTCAATCTTAGCACTACCAATTCAATAAGTTTTCAATCAGATTTTTGTAACTAATGTTGGTAGGTGGATTGGTATCTCTAAAAGGTAAATGCAGTTGGAGCCTAATGGTCTTGTTTGCTTAATTTGATTGACTTTGATTTTAGGAACAAGACATTATGTCTAGATATCCAAATCTCACAACAATAATGACACTAAAGTCATTTGGTAAAATGAATTTTGAAGGAAAGCACATACTGC
>ML845437.1:0-26184 GCA_009831015.1 Picea engelmannii | reverse complement strand
CCCCCCCCCCCCAATCGCTCACCTATAGTGACTAGAAGCCATTTACAAGATAATATTCCCCCTCAAACATCAACTACTTCAACCGAAGATCCACAGATCACAGTTGAGCCAGCAACCCGTAATCCTACAGGTGGTGACACACAAGAGATTATCCGTCAATCTCTTATTAAAACACATAGTGCCTTAGCTCGTCTTAGGCAACCAAACCGTCCGTGGGGTCAACCTTTAGACTCTCTGATATCAGAGAACAGTTAGGTGATATTAACCTCACTGTGAATCCTACAGATCCAATCACAAATCCTGCTACAGGAGGATCTGGGATACCTCCTTCACCACCTCTCTCATCTCCTTCCTCTTCTGGAGGAGATTCCTCTTCTGACGAAGGCAACTCACCTTCTCATCCTACCACACACATTACCCCAATGGCAAATCAGAACAACCCTGCTAGACACTGGTTGGACCAGGATACTGTATCTGTACCTAGAGCCCAGCACCCTTTACCTAAGCACCTGGAGAAGTGGCTTCCTAAGTTTGATCCCGATTCAAAATAGATAGCTGAAGATCATATCAAAAAATTTGTGTTATCCATCAGACTCCGTAATGTTTAACATGAAGACGTTGTATGTAGGTTGTTCCCTTATACTTTTGAGGGTAATGCATCCACTTGGTACTTTGTCCAACAGCCCCATACCATCGTGTCTTGGGAAAGGTTTGAGTCATGATTTTTGGAAAAATTCGGAGATGGTAAACCTCCGGAAGTCTTAGTCATGGATCTTTCAAGCTTAAAAATGAACCCAAAAGAAAAAGTTAAATATTTTAATCAAAGATTCATAACGCTTAAAAATCGAATCCCTGCAGATTCTATGCCTGCTGAGAGTCTTGTAATAGCTTACTACACTAAATCTCTACATCAAAGTATAGCTATTTGGGTAAAACGGTCTAAAAAGGCCACATTGTTAGAAGCCTTCGAAGAGGCTACTCAGATTGAAAAATACATACTTAGCCTTAAGGAATCTTCTGGAAACGAAACTGGGACTGTTTCTTCTTCCAAAAAGAATATTGAAATTCTCCCTAGACCTACTCAAAGAAAAACACAACCTGAAAACTCTGATTTGGAAAATTTAACCAAAGTTGTACTAAAATTGTCTAATCAAGTTATAGATTTAAAAAGGTCGACAGAAGAAGCTTCCTCGAGTAAAGGACCCTACAAACCCCCTTTCCGAAAGTATTTTCCTACCAACCGGCCTAATCCAAACCCCGAAGGCTTGAATCTAGAAAGTTTGCAATGTGCTCTTCAGACAATTCTAGAAGCCCAATATAACTTGATGCCTCCTGAAATCCCTCAAGAGGAAGTCGAGCAGGAAACAGTTCAAGAAGAAGAGTCTTCTCCAAACATCTTTGGACACTTCTCGGATAGCATCTTTCAAGCGAACTTCGAGACTTTTCACCCTTACAACACTAGGAGTAAGACATCAAACAAACCTCCTGCCGAGAACACTACAACTTCACCTCCAAAGCCATCTAAATCAGTAGAAATTAAACAGAGTAATGTCAGCCCTAAATTAGATTATGATGCTTTTGAAGATCCTAAAAAATTAAGGGCTAATATTTCTATTTATGAGTTGTTGAAATTTCCATTTTTGTTACAAAAAATGTTGCAAAATATTTCAGAAAACGGCAAGAATGGTAATTCAAATGGAAACAAGGTTGTGCAAAGCAAATTTCCACAGAAGACTTCCACTAAAAATAATCCTGATTCTCAAGATAAAGGAAGCCTTCCTATAGCCTCTGTAAATAATGTAAATAATGTAAATAAAGTAGCATTAGAAACTGTGAGTAAGAAACCACAAGCTACTACTCTAAGTACTCGCAAGAATGTACCTCCTTTTCTTCTAACTTTCGAAATATTCAACAGAAATGTGCATAATTGTATGGTTGACTTAGGAGCATCATCAAATGTGATGCCTTGGTCTGTCTGCCAAAAAATTAACGCTGAAGTAGAACCATCTACTTTGAAAATCATACAACTTGATCGAACAGATGTTAAAGTTATAGGCGAACTAAAAAATGTATTGATTAGATTATCGTCTAACCCAAAGGTTCATCAGGTTATTGATATAATTTTGGTGGATATTCCAGAAGTGTATGGTCTGTTTTTGAGCAGGGACTGGTCGGAGCAACTAAATGGTTACTTCGCGACGGACTGGTCTCACTTATGGCTTCCAGACAACGGTAAGCCCAACAAGATCAGGGTGAATCGTGAGCGTTACCTTAAGTTCACAGTCATAGATTTGAACGACCCCAACGAACCGTACACACCTCCGGCTGATTCAACTGAAGTCCAAGGGATGGACACCTTCTTCAGAAATTTCATGGCTGAAGTTTCACCTATCATCAATCCTGAACAGCAGTTCGAGATCATAGCATATGTACAACCAACAGCTTCTATGCAACATTCCCATGAGCCCGATGGAAATCAAATTTGGTCTCTGTATTTCGACGGTTCCAAGTCTAAAGAAGGAGCTGGTGCAGGCTGCATCATTATCGATCTGGCAGGTAACAAGACATTAATGTCTTGTAGACTAGAATTTGAATGTACGAACAATATCGCTAAATATGAGGCTTTACTGCAAGGTCTCAGAAAATCCTTGGATATGAACATTCAAAATATGGTTGTATTTGGCGACTCTAAAATAGGGTTAGACAGGTAAGAGACTCTATACACTGTCTTTCCCCACATCTCAAAAGTTACCAGTCTGAGGTATGGAGTTTAATGAACAATTTTTTTGCTTTTAATATAAATTCCATTCCTAGATTAAATAATGTTGAAGCAGATTTACTAGCTAATGTAGCCTCTAAACTTCTTCCTACAGAAGGCGTATCCCTAAACGCATTCTCCGTGGAGCTATTGTTTCAACCATCTGTTCCTAACAATATCACAAACTGGAGAGTATTTGACGATGATCAGCAGATCATTAACTTTCTGCACATGGAAGAAACCTTTCAAGGCGCAGTGATAGATGAACGCACGCACGACGACAATTTGCACGACTTTACGGTAATACCTAATCCGAAATCTCCTGAAGCTCTATCGGACATGGTAAATTTCATACCCAAATATTTTGTTAGATTAGAAAATTTGTATGATTTTGAAGATAAATTTAAAAAGACGGTCAATTGTAAAACCAACAGTTCCTCATTGTCTTATGAAAAAGTCAATTTAGGGACTAGTGAAAATCCTCAGTGTATCAATCTAGGCTTGGGATGTTCTAAACAAGAAAAAGATGCTTTTGTTAAATTATTCAAAGAATTCAAGGATGTCTTTGCATGGAATTACGATGATCTTAAAAAGTTTGATCCTAATATTATACAGCATGTCATCCCGATGAAGCCCCAAACCTTAACCTTCCAACAGAAATTGAGGAAAATGCACCCTAAACTAGAACCGACCGTTCAAAAAGAATTGAATAAACTCCTAGGTGCTAAAATATTTTTTCCTGTTAGACACACTCAATGGGTATCCAACCTTGTCCCAGTTCGGAAGAAAAATGGGGAAATTCGACTTTGTGTCGATTTCCGAAACCTCAACAAAGCATCTGACAAAGATAATTATCCTGTCCTGCCCATGGAACATATCCTTCAACAAGTATCTGGTTCCTAGAGGCTATCTTTATTGGATGGTTTCTCTGGATATAACCAAGTCTTGATGTCTCCGCCAGACCAACTAAAAACTACCTTCCGTACCCCGTGGGGCACTTACGCTTATCGCAAAATACCCTTTGGATTGATTAATGTTGGTGCTACCTTTCAGAGAGCAATGGACACTGCTTTTTGAGGCTTAATCAATCACTCTGTAGTATTTTAATTAGATGATGTGACCGTTTATTCTAAGAACAAAGACGATCATCTAGCTCATTTACGATTCGTTCTGCTACGATGTCGTAAATACGGCATCTCCTTGAACCCCAAGAAGTCTGTCTTTGCAGTAGAACAGGGTAAATTGCTAGGATTCATTGTGTCTAGTGATGGGATGATTATTGACCCCGAGAGGACTCAATTCATCACTAAACTTCCCCCACCTACCTCCAAAAAATCCATGCAGTCTTTCCTTGGCCAGATTAATTTCGTGAGAAGATTTGTCCCTAGTTTCTCCGAAATGGTCAGGCCTCTACAAAACCTGATTAAGAAAGACACCCAATATCACTGGGGACCCATAGAAAATCAAGCTTTTAATGCCATAAAGAAGGCCATAATAGACACTCTGTCTCTCATGAGCCCTGATTTCTCTCAAGACTTTACACTCTATACTTTTGCCTCTGACCGTTCTTATGTCGCAGTCCTAACTCAGAAGAATTCCGAGAATAATGAAGTACCCATCGCCTTTATGAGCTTTGCTTTCAAAGGTGCTGAACTTAACTACCCAGCGGTCGATCGGTAAGCCTATGTTGTTTTCAAAGTAGTTAAGCACTTCCGGTCCTATCTTTTGAAGTCAAGGACGAAGGTCATTGTCCCCTACCCTACCGTAAGGAACTTGTTAGTGCAAAAGGAGTTGGGAGAGAAGAGAGCCAATTGGGTCACCTCCTTGCAGGAGTATGACTTAGAGATCACCCAAGCATAGATCGTGAGAGGCCAAGGGTTGTGTAAATTGGTTGTTGATTCAGAAATAGGACAGCAAGAAGATAGTGATACGTCAAACCTAGAACAACGCGATCAAAGTTTGATTTGTTGCGCACAAAACCTCGTAAGGCCTTGGTACGACGATATTATATTTTGTCTTGAACATGGATCAGCAACCCGTCACCTTGACCCCGCCAAGAGAAGAGCATTGAGACTAAATTCCACCTCCTTTCATCTAGTTAACGGTATACTGTTTCGTCATAATTTTGACGGTGTATTGATGCGTTGTCTTGAAAAAGACAAAGCAGAAAAAGTCTTGCTCGAGTTGCATGCAGGAGAAGTTGATGGTCACTTCAGTGGAAACACCACTTCTCATAACGTTTTAAGAGACGGTTACTACTGGCCCATGCTTTTTAGGGACGCCCATGCCTTGTGTCGTAAATGTATCATCTGTCAGAAAGCATCAGGGCAGTTACAAAGACCATCCTTCCCCTTGCAACCCGTCTCAGTAGATTCTCCTTTCTAGCAATGGGGCCTTGATATCATAGGTCCTATTAACCCTCCATCCTCACAATAGCACAAGTATATTGTGATAGCCACAGATTACTTTACTCGATGGTCTGAAGCTACTGCACTAAGAACTGTTAACACAAGTTAGGTGATTGTTTTTCTGAACTCAAATATTATCACCCGTTTCGGTATCCCTAATTGTCTAGTCTTTGATAACGCTTCATACTTTTCTTCTCTTGAGATCAGTGAGTTCGCTTTGGAGAAAGGAATAAAGCTGAAGTATTCTGCTAGTTACTACCCCCAGGGCAATGGCTTAGCAGAATCAACAAATAAGAACTTGATCAAAATTATCAAGAGAACCGTGGCTGAAAATCACAAGAACTGGCACAATGCACTGCTGAATGCACTATGGGTTGATAGGGTAACCCCCAAAGCCGCTATAGGTAACTCCCCCTTTTTTCTCGTTTATGGCAGAGAAGCCATTCTGCCACCTCACATTCTTCTTCCTTCACTTCAATTGTCACAAAAAGTCCAAGAAGAAGATTGTCCTCCTTTAGAAATCCGCATTAACGCTTTGATGAAGTTGGAAGAAGTAAGAACTCAAGCTAAAAGTAAATTAGATCAACATCAACAATTGATTAAAATCTGGTTCGATTCTAATTCTGCTTCTGATAGGAATTTTGAAGTAGGCGATCTCATCTTGAAGACGAAGGAAAGGGTGAGCACACCAAGTTTCAAAACCTATGGCTTGGGCCATTTTTAATTGCTGAAAAGTTGGGTCCTAGTTCCTTTCGATTACAGAATCTTGAAGGGCAGCTTGACACCTATTCGGTGAATGGCCAAGCCCTGAAAATATACTTTGCTTGATGACTACCTTTGTATATTATGTAAATATTTCGTCTTGATTGCATTTTTTGTTTACTTTATGTTTTGATTTTGATTTGAATTGATCAGTTTTTTTTGTGTTTTTTGAAAAACATGCATACCTGTGCACTGAGCCATTCAGACAAAGATGACAGAAAAATTTCTTCGCTGAAATAACTTCTGAAAGTTTGTACAAACATCAGTGATGTATTATTGATATCTACTTTGGAAAAATTTTGTTGTTTGAAAGAATTTTACTGATTTCAATCTCTGAGCAAAGTTTGTCATGATCATCTATTATCTTTTTACATTGTCCCTTTTCCGTAAAGGAATGACTCAAAAGATGTCTCCCTGTCGTAGGAAGTTGTTTTTATAAATAAAACATTTTTGGAGCTAAATAAAGGACGGTGTTTAAAAATTCTGATGAGGTCAAAAAAATATGTTAAATATCAAGATTATCAGCGTCACCCCGCTCAGCTATATATCTACAAAAGAAAATAAAAATATTAATAAGAGTTGTGGGAAGTACTTGTAAACCCGCCGAGATACTGAACAGGTCCGCTGGAAGCGGGTAAATGCATGCATGGCGCCAAGACAACTTCGTCGGGGTACTGAACAGGACCGCTGGAAGCGAAGCAATGTCGGGTACATGAAAATCTGTAAAAATATGAGAAACCTCTTTAATGTCCTTTATTCTGATCTAGAACTTCTTGAGAGGATACAAATGTCAGAGTGGGTTAAATGGAAACCCTGTCGAGTCTATGAATGCCTGCTGGAAGCAGTGGCCATGCCAACAGTATTGAAGATTTTATCATTAATATCGTGACTTGTTGATCTTAAGACTGTTATTAGTTTTCATCTTTTAAAACATCGCTGGAAAAGATGGTAAATGATGATGTTTGTACAATTTTCTGGTTGTTGTTTTTGAGTTGAAATTTTCTTTGTTGTCCTAATCTGAATTTATTTCTTTTGACAGAGATAACTTCTTCTACCAGTGTGTCGCCATTGTTGGTAGCCAATTCAATTTTTTCTATTTCCTTATAAGGTACCTACACCTATGTCTTCCGAACTTCAAATTGTCCTCGCATTTTTCAAATAGACGATATCTTCATTTCTTGTGACACTTGCAAATTGGTCTCCATTTAGTTTTCACGACTGTAAGCATGAAAACTCCTCCATCGTTATTTGAACTGTCATAATCTTTTTATTGATATTTTGAGTAGCACTTACCTTTGGTTTATCATTATGTGGCTGAAAGAATTTTCGAACTATTGCCTATTTGGAGATTCTTATATTGGTTGTGTACCTTGATTTTATTAAACTGGTAAGGAATTGAGCATATAGATTTATATTTTTTTGACGTGCCTAGTCATTGAATTGCATAGGGGTCATGAGTTATTTTTGTTTTTTATATATGATATGATCCTTATAATAATCTTTTTATGGCTCTTGGCTTGCAAGTTTTATAAGTTTCGATTGGCACAATGGTTTAAAACTTTTGATTAAAACATTTATGCAATGGCACGTGGTTAACATTTGAGTTTGATTTTACGTTGAATAACATTGGTTTGAAAGACTATAGTTAATGGCGTATTGGTATAACATCCACCGTTTGATTCTTTGGTTGGTCGAATAATATGGTTTTGAGCTATGTTATGATTGTTTGAATAGAGGATTAATTTGGCGGTTGTACTTTGCCATAATTATTGTGCATGGCAGTCAATAACTCCACCACCCTCTCATGTGCACATTAATGCTCTCCCCTTTGATCGTTCATTGCTGTTAGACCAAATGACTCTGCCCCTGTGCATTGGTAAATTCAAACAAAACCCTTACCATGTGCTCACACCATGGTCCCTGTCATCCGAGCTGAACCCAATGGCAGCCAGGCTCTGTTGATGTTTGACAGTGCCCGCAGTGACCTCGAGGACAATGGGTGGCTCTCGTTTATATAAAATTCGAGGGTTTTAACCTCTGTGTAGCCTGACAATTCGCTATGACCTTTGATGGCTGTCGAGACAAGGTCGACGATGTTCAATTGGAAATTGACGAGTAGTTTATCAGTCTTGCTACGAGTTTTCCTGTCACCGGACAATGATGGTCCAAGAATTGCAAAGAAGAGGAGGTCCCCTGGACACTGCTCTTCAAGTCACGTAAGATTATCTCCTGTGATAAAGGTTTTCTCGTGACCATGCTGAAACAACGTTGGCATGATTTATTGATGATAATCAAACAATTTATCACCTACGAAGGTCGGTACGGGTTTGTTTTCTTACACCACCTTCGTTTGCTTATGGTTTTTATGGGTTATCAGCTCAATATGCCCTATTACTTGCATAGAAGCCTGTTTAAAATGTCAAAGAAATACAAAAGGAACTAGGCTGATAGTAGCCTTTTTCATTATGGGTTGGTTAAGATTATTGTTGTCTGTCATTTGGGGTTACACAGAGATTGTTGGAGCGATTTTCTTACTCGGAATGATTTTGAGGATTCAAACCCTCCACGGGTTGACAAATCTGTGGTGAGCAAAGACAAGTCTGTACCCCCGGTACCCAACAACATCCTGTTACCTAATCCCTTGGCCGACTCACCTATCGAACTACCCCACACTGTGACTAAGAACGCTGAGACTATGAGAAAGAAGCCTAAATCCAAACCTACTGCAAACTCCAAAGGAAAAAATAATGCCCGTTTAATTTCTCAGATGGCGAGGAACAAGCCAAAACCTCCTGTCAATCCTAATCCTATCGTGTTAAGTGAAGAATCTGACTCGGAAGTGGAGCATTTCCTAGCTAGTGAATACCCCTATTCGGAAGGTTTGTGTGCCGAACCCTCGTATGACTTTGTGTCAAACCTACCCCCCTGCCTAAAAAACGACCCTAATTACCCTGGCATTAAGCTGCCTTGTGAAGCCCCTGGTCATTCATCCAAACCCTCTCCTACTTTGTCAAAACCTACAGTGCCACCCTGTGATCAATGTAGCTCATGGTTAGAAAGATATCATCTTGATGTGCCAATGCTACAGTAGAGAATTCACTCTTTGGAGGACCAGGTTGCCCTGCTTACCAGTCAAAAGGCTAAGGTACAAGCCACTGATAAAAAACAAAGGACGACAGGTTCCATCTTGTATAAAAATGTGGAATCAGCTACAGCGGTCGTGATTTCTAAGTTGGTATAATTCGAGCAGCCTCACACAGGTATGTTTTGATATCGCTTGTTTATATAATGAATTCAAATTCCTTTTGATTAGCTCTGTTTACAGCATTGATTGGCTCTGTCACATTATATGCATTATGTACATAGTTTTGTTTTGATTATTGGAAGTTCATTTTCCCAGTTTAGCTTCGATTGGATTTTCATCGATTTGTTGGATCCTGGTGTGGATTTGATTTGTTTGATTTAGCTTAAATTGGATGCTCTGTTGTCAATTGAAGTCGTTTGTATCTATTCTAGACAGGATTTGTTTCTCATATTTCAATTTTGAACACAATCACATTTCATTTCGATTTGGTTATAATGTATACGATATGATTGGCAATAATTTTGATATGGTTGATTGTTACGGTTCTATGTCCTTTTGACCAACAGGAATACAATTCGGATTATTTTCAATGTGATTATGTACTCATTCACCCAAATCGTGTATAGATTCAATTCATAACGGTTATACCCAGCCGGTTAATACGCATTGTTTTGTTGTTAGTTCCACCATGTTATCAGTTGGATTCATATTGCAATGAATATGTTGTTTTAATTTGATTTGTTAACAAGATTGAATTCACGATTTATTTCTATAATTAAACTCAGTCGTGATTTGTTTTGATTATTTTCCCAGTTTATAATTATAACCTCTGTTGATTCTATTAAGATTGTGATCATGATTTATCGATCCTGTCTGTTGAATGTGCAGGGATCAATCACGAATTTGGTTGGGTTGACGTTGTTGCATGTGATTTCGTTTACACATAATCGTAACAGTCTTTCCATCTGTGTATTCGATTGAACGATTTGAATATTTTTCTACATCATTATAGTTGTAGCGAGTGGGAAATGGTTGTGTCAGATTAGATCGTATCTCATACGATATGACTCATTATTGATTTCATTTGGATATGAAACAGTCATGTTACTGTTTGACCTGATTTTAAGGTAACAGTAAAATAGAGTATTCTTACCTCTGTTTTCGATTGAATCACTTTTGATTATGTTTAATGTTGAAAGATAAAATTATTTGAATCTTGAGTGATTCGTTTTAAATGATTCATTGGAAGAAAATTAGTTTTAATTATTTTAAAAGATTTGATTTGATCTCAAATCTGATCCTGTATGTTATTTTAGACTAGCTACAGAATCAGATGATTATGTAGCTAAGTCTGTAGGATCAAATTTTTATTGTTTTGTTAATAAAACATCTTTCTAACTTGTTATTTTTGGTCTATTGCATATGAATTCGAAATTGCAATGGATTTGATGAGCAGTGAGAGGATATTTGAAATATTTTATTTGCATTTTAGTTTCCTAGTTGATTTTGGGAATATCTTCCCAGATTATGTAAACAGTTTGATACTATCCACAGGGAGGTTTTACCCTGTGGAGAAACTTATATATACTCATTATTTTTGGAATAATATCATCCTCATTGGTGGGAGAACAAGGATATGGAATTTTAATACAGACTGAGGCAGAATTTGGTGTTTTGTTACAGCTTTAGCTTCTCATGATATCAATATTTTGTTTCATGTTGTGTATATCAACTTGTATTTGGTTAATTACTACTTTAGCTATCTTAATCATTTGCAAATGATATAATTTAATCACTATAATCCATATTTGATTTCTTCCAAGTGTTTAAAAAATATAGCAATTGTTTGATTCAGTTTGTGAACGACAGATTTCTCATCTTCATAAGTTGAATTATTAAATATAAGTTTTTGCATAACAGGTTTCCCTTATTGCACAGATTTATAAATCATATAATTGTTATGATATTTTATGTCTTGTTTGTCCTGTAAACAACTCAAAGAGCAGCGCAGCCTATCGTTTACGAGAAGCTTTTGGATTAACCGGTGCGATTTTCCTTCCTCCGACCAGCTTCGAAGTCATCATACACAGGACAAATTGGGAGCGTTTCCAGGTCAGTTTGTCATTTGTTTGTTAGTGTATTTGTTAGAATATAGTTAGGTATATATGTAGAATTAGTATATTAGATCGTTTAATTTTAGTAAGTTTTATTTCTTATTCATAAAATATAAAAATCAAAAGATATCTCTAGCTGTCTTAGGACAGAAATCAAATGAGTTTTACAGGTTTTATTCAAACCTGCAACTTGTAGATATTGTATATTTTTGAATAAATTGTAGTATAACAAGTAGTAAGATGGCTAATTATTAGAATTTGTGTAATAGTAATTAGTATATAGAATAGTTAGAGTAGTTTGTATTTAGTTTTAGTTTATTTAGTAGTTTGTTTTAATTAGATTAGTGTATTAGTTTGTTTTTATTTATTGTTAGTTAGTTTAGTTTCTTGTATTTAGTTTTAGTTAGTTAGTTTTATTAGTTTTAGTTAGTTTAGTTTGTTTTATTTGTTTTAGATAGATTAGTTAGTTTAGATTAGTTTTCTCTTTGGTTTTCTTAGGACTTTAGAGCGGCCAACGGAGCCGTTAAACCCATCAGGGTGGTTCATTCCAAATGGCTTGGGTTATTAGACAACCCCGGACCGGTTCCACTCTCTCAGTTGACGGACAGTCAATTTTGCCCGTCAACAAATGGCGCTAGAAGGAGGGCATGAACTTAATTAATGGCACGAGGCGGTCGCAAGACTCCTCCCCCACCTAATCGCTCACCTATAGTGTCTAGAAGCCATTTACAAGATAATATTCCCCCTCAAACAGCAACTACTTCAACCGAAGATCCGCAGATCAGAGTTGAGCCAACAACCCCTAATCCTACAGGTGGTGACACACAAGATATTATCCGTCAATCTCTTATTAAAACACATAGTGCCTTAGCTCGTCTTAGGAAACCAAACCGTCCGTGGGGTCAACCTTTAGACTTCTCTGATATCAAAGAACAGTTCGGTGATATTACCCTCACTGTGAATCCTACAGATCCAATCACAAATCATGTTGCAGGAGGATCTGGGATACCTCCTTCACCACCTCCCTCATCTCCTTCCTCTTCTGGAGGAGATTCCTCTTCTGACGAACGCAACTCACCTTCTCAGCCTTCCACACCCATTACCCCAATGGAAAATAAGAACAACCCTACTAGACACTGGTTGGACCAGGATGTTGTAGTTGTACCTGGAGCCCAGCACCCTTTACCTAAGCACTCGGAGAAGTGGCTTCCTAAGTTTGATCCCGATTCAAAACAGATAGCTGAAGATCATATCAAAAAATTTGTGTTAGCCATCAGACTATGTAATGTTGAACATGAAGACATTGTCTGTAGGTTGTTCCCTTATACTTTTGAGGGTAATGCATCCACTTGGTACTTTCCCCAACAGCCCCATACCATCGTGTCTTGGGAAAGGTTTGAGTCATGCTTTTTGGAAAAATTCGGAGATGGTAAACCTCCGGAAGTCTTAGTCGTGGATCTTTCAAGCTTAAAAATGAACCCAAAAGAAAAAGTTAAAGATCTTAATCAAAGATTCCTAACGCTTAAAAATCGAATCCCTGCAGATTCTATGCCTTCTGAGAGTCTTGTAATAGCTTACTACACTAAATCTCTACATCAAAGTATAGCTATTTGGGTAAAACGGTCTAAAAAGGCCACGTTGTTAGAAGCCTTTGAAGAGGCTACTCAGATTGAAAAATACATACTTAGCCTTAAGGACTCTTCTGAAAACGAAACTGAGACTATTTCTTCTTCCAAAAAGAAGATTGAAATTCTCCCTAGACCTACTCAAAGAAAAACATAACCTGAAAACTCTGATTTGGAAAATTTAACCAAAGTTGTACAAAAATTGTCTAATCAAGTTATAGATTTAAAAAGGTCGGCTGAAGAAGCTTCCTCGAGTAAAGGACCCTACAAACCCCCTTTCCGAAAGTCTTTTCCTACCAACCGGCCTAATCCAAACCCCGAAGGCTTGAATCTAGAAAGTTTGCAATGTGCTCTTCAGACAATTCTAGAAGCCCAAGATAACTTGATGCCTCCTGAAATCCCTCAAGAGGAAGTCGAGCAGGAAACAGTTCAAGAAGAAGAGCCTTCTCTAAACATCTTTGGACACTTCTTGGATAGTATCGTTCAAGCTAACTTTGAGACTGTTCACCCTTACAACACTAGGAGTAAGACATCAAACAAACCTCCTGCCGAGAACACTACAACTTCACCTCCAAAGCCATCTAAATCAGTAGAAATTAAACAGAGTAATGTCAGCCCTAAATTAGATTATGATGTTGTTGAAGATATTAAAAAATTAAGGGCTAATATTTCTATTTATGATTTGTTGAAATTTCCATTTTTGTTACAAAAAATGTTGCAAAATATTTCAGAAAACGGCAAGAATGGTAATTCAAATGGCAACAAGGTTGTGCAAAGCAAAGTTCTGCAGAAGACTTCCACTAAAAATAATCCTGATTCTCAAGATAAAGGAAGCCTTCCTGTAGCCTCTGTAAATAATGTAAATAATGTAAATAAAGTAGCATTAGAAACTGCGAGTAAGAAACCACAAGATACTACTCTAAGTACTCGCAAGAATGTACCTCCTTTTCTTCTAACTTTTGAAATATTCAACAGAAATGTGCATAATTGTATGGTTGACTCAGGAGCATCATCAAATGTGATGCCTTGGTCTATCTGCCAAAAAATTAACGTTGAAGTAGAACCATCTACTTTGAAAATCATACAACTTGATCGAACAGATGTTAAAGTTATAGGCGAACTAAAAAATGTATTGATTAGATTATCGTCTAACCCAAAGGTTCATCAGGTTATTGATATAATTGTGGTGGATATTCCATAAGTGTATGGTCTGTTTTTTAGCAGGGACTGGTCGGAGCAGCTACATGGTTACTTCGTGACGGACTGGTCTCACTTATGGCCTCCAGAGAACGGTAATCCCAACAAGATCAGGGTGAATCGTGAGTGTTACCTTAAGTTCACGGTCACAGATTTGAACGACCCCAACGAACCGTACACACCTCTGGCTGATTCACCTGAAGTCCAAGGGATGGACACCTTCTTCGGAAATTTCATGGTTGAAGTTTCACCTATCATCAATCCTGAACAGCAGTCTGAGATCATAGCATACGTACAAACAACAGCTTCTATGCAACAGTCCCATGAGCCCGATGGAAATCAAATTTGGTCTTTATATTTCGACGGTTCCAAGTCTAAAGAAGGAGTTGGTGCAGGCTGCATCATTATCGATCCGGAAGGTAACAAGACATTAATGGATTGTAGACTAGAATTTGAATGTACGAACAATATCGCAGAATATGAGACTTTACTGCAAGGTCTCAAAAAAGCCTTGGATATGAACATTCAAAATCTGGTTGTATTTGGCGACTCTGAAATAGTGGTTAGACATGTAAGAGACTCTATACACTGTCTTTCCCCGCATATCAAAAGTTACCAGTCTGAGGTATGGAGTTTAATGAACAAATTTTCTGCTTTTAATATAAATTCCATTCCTATATTAAATAATGTTGAAGCAGATTTACTAGCTAATCTAGCCTCTAAACTTCTTCCTGCAGAAGGCTTATCCCCAAACGCATTCTTCCTGGAGCTATTGTTTCAACCATCTGTTCCTAACAATATCACAAACTGGAGAGTATTTGACGATGATCAGCAGATCATTAACTTTCTGCACATGGAAGAAACCTTTCAAGGCGCAGTGATAGATGAACGCACGCACGACGACAATTTGCACGACTTTACGGTAATACCTAATCCGAAATCTCCTGAAGCTCTATCGGACATGGTAAATTTCATACCCAAATATTTTGTTAGATTAGAAAATTTGTATGATTTTGAAGATAAATTTAAAAAGACGGTCAATTGTAAAACCAACAGTTCCTCATTGTCTTATGAAAAAGTCAATTTAGGGACTAGTGAAAATCCTCAGTGTATCAATCTAGGCTTGGGATGTTCTAAACAAGAAAAAGATGCTTTTGTTAAATTATTCAAAGAATTCAAGGATGTCTTTGCATGGAATTACGATGATCTTAAAAAGTTTGATCCTAATATTATACAGCATGTCATCCCGATGAAGCCCCAAACCTTAACCTTCCAACAGAAATTGAGGAAAATGCACCCTAAACTAGAACCGACCGTTCAAAAAGAATTGAATAAACTCCTAGGTGCTAAAATATTTTTTCCTGTTAGACACACTCAATGGGTATCCAACCTTGTCCCAGTTCGGAAGAAAAATGGGGAAATTCGACTTTGTGTCGATTTCCGAAACCTCAACAAAGCGTCTGACAAAGATAACTATCCTGTCCCACCCATGGAACATATCCTTCAACAAGTATCTGGTTTCGAGAGGCTATCTTTATTGGATGGTTTCTTTGGATATAACCAAGTCTTGATGTCTCCGCCAGACCAACTAAAAACTACCTTCCGTACCCCGTGGGGCACTTACGCTTATCGCAAAATGCCCTTTGGATTGATTAATGTTGGTGCTACCTTTCAGAGAGAAATGGACATTGCTTTTCGAGGCTTAATAAATCACTCCATAGTAGTTTACTTAGATGATGTGACCGTTTATTCTAAGAACAAAGACAATCATCTAGCTCATTTACGAGTCGTTGTGCTACGATGTCGTAAATACAGCATCTTCTTGAACCCCAAGAAGTCTGTCTTTGCAGTAGAACAGGGTAAATTTCTAGGATTCATTGTGTCTAGTGATGGGATGATTATTGACCCCGAGAGGACTCAAGTCATCACTAAACTTCCCCCACCTACCTCCAAAAAATCCATGCAATCTTTCCTAGTCCAAATTAATTTCGTGAGAAGATTTGTTCCCAGTTTCTCCGAAATGGTCAAGCCTCTACAAAATCTTATTAAGAAAGACACCCAATATCACTGGGGACCCATAGAAAATCAAGCTTTTAACGCCATAAAGAAGGCCATAATAGATGCTCCGTCTCTCATGAGCCCTGATTTCTCTCAAGACTTTACACTCTATACTTTTTCCTCTGACCGTTCCTATGTCGCAGTCCTAACTCAGAATAATTTCGAGAATAACAAAGTACCCATCGCCTTTATGAGCTCTGCTTTCAAAGGTGTTGAACTTAACTACCCAGTGGTCAATCGGCAAGCCTACGTTGTTTTCAAAGAAGTTAAGCACTTCCGGTCCTATCTTTTGAAGTCATGGACGAAGGTCATTGTCCCCTACCCTGTCGTAAGGAACTTGTTAGTGCAAAAGGAGTTAGGAGAGAAGAGAGCCAATTGGGTCACCTCCTTGCAGGAGTATGACTTAGAGATCACCCCAGCACAGATCGTGAGAGGCCAAGGGTTGTGTAAATTGGTTTTTGATTCATAAATAGGACAGCAAGAAGATAGTGATACATCAAACCTAGAACAACGCGATCAAAGTTTGATTTGTTGCGCACAAAACCTCGTAAGTCCTTGGTAGGATGATATTAGATTTTGTCTTAAACATGGATTAGCACTCCGTCACCTTGACCCCGCCAAGAGAAGAGCGTTGAGACTAAAGTCTGCCTCCTTTCATCTAGTTAATGGTATATTGTTTCATCAGAATTTTGACGACGTACTGATGCGTTGTCTTGAAAAAGACGAAGCAGAAAAAGTCTTGCTCGAGTTGCATGCAGGAGAAGTTGGTGGTCACTTCGGTGGAAACACCACTACTCATAAGGTTTTAAGAGTCGGTTACTACTGGCCCACTCTTTTTAGGGATGCCCATGCCTTATGTCGTAAATGTATCATCTGTCAGAAAGCATCAGGGTGGTTGCAAAAACCAGCCTTTCCCTTGCAACCCATCTCAGTAGATTCTCCTTTCCAGCAATGGGGCCTTGATATCATAGGTCCTATTAACCCTCCATCCTCACAACAGCACAAGTATATTGTGACAGCCACAGATTACTTTACTCGATGGTTCGAAGCTACTGCACTAAGAACTGTTAACACAAGTCAGGTGATTTCTTTTCTGAACTCGAATATTATCACCCGTTTCGGTATCCTTGATTGTCTATTCTTTTATAACACTTCATACTTTTCTTCTCTTGAGATGACTGAGTTCGCTTTGGAGAAAGGAATAAAGCTGAAGTATTCTGCTAGTTACTACCCCCAGGGCAATGGCTTAGCATAATCAACAAACAAGAACTTGATCAAAATTATCAAGAGAACCGTGGCTGAAAATCACAAGAACTGGCACAATGCACTGTTGAACGCACTATGGGCTGATAGGGTAACCCCCAAAGCCTCTATAGGTAACTCCCCCTTTTTTCTCGTTTATGGCAAAGAAGCCATTCTGCCACCTCACATTCTTCTTCCTTTGCTTCAATTGTCACAAAAATTCCAAGAAGAAGATTGTCCTCCTTTAGAAAGACGCATTAACGCTTTGATGAAGTTGGAAGAAGTAAGAACTCAAGCTAAGCGTAAATTAGATCAACATCAACAATTGATTAAAAGCTGGTTCGATTCTAATTCTGCTTCTGATAGGAATTTTGAAGTAGGCGATCTCTTCTTGAAGGCGGAAGGAACTCCTGAAAGAAGTCAAGAAATAATAGGAGATGCAGTTCCTTGTGGTGAGGAAACCCAGAGTTATCCTTACAAGTACTTCGATGGATGATTTGCCTAAAGAAGTTCAGGAATTGTTGGATAATTTTTCTGAAATAGTGGTGGATGAACTCCCAATCTCATTGCCACCCATTAGAAGTATCAGCCACCATATTGACTTGATACCAGGAGAAAGTCTGCCAAACAAAGAAACATACAGATTGACACCTCGAGAGAATGAGGAAGTGAAGAATCAAGTCCAGGAATTGTTAGAAAAGGTTTTGGTCAGAGGTATTTTGAGTCCATGCGTAGTACCAACTGTGTTGAGTCCAAAGAAGGATGGAGGATGGAGAATGTGTACAGACTCAAGAACCATTAACAATATCACCATCATGTATATATTTCCTTTACCAAGAATGGACGATTTAATGGACTGTTTAAGTGGAGCAAATTTCTTTTCTAAAATAGATTTGAAAAGTGGATATCACTAGATTAGAATGAGAGAAGGTAATGAGTGGAAGACAACCTTTAATACAAATGAAGGTTTGTATGAGTGGCTTGTTATTCCATTTGGCTTAACAAATACCCCGAGTAATTTTATGAGGCTGATGAATGAAATGATGAAAGATTTCATTGGTAAGTTTGTGGTTGTATATCTGGATGATATATTGATCTTTAGCATGACTAAACAGGAGCATTTGAGGCACCTGACACTAGTGATGAGTAGACTATAGTAGGAGAAGTTGTTGATAAATCTGAAGAAGTCCTATTTTATAAAGACATAACTCATTTACTTGGGTTTTGTGATCTATTCAAATGAACTGAAGATGGATCTAGAGAAGGTGAAAGCAATCAAAGAATGGTTGTCACCAAAGAGTATGTTTGAGGTAAGGAGCTTCCATATATTAGCAATTTTCTATAAGAAGTTCATCAGAGACTTCAGTGGAATTTGTGCACCAATGATGGATATAGTGAAGAAGAAGTAGAAGTATTTTAAATGGACAGAGGAAGCCGAGAGGAGATTCAATATACTGAAGGAGAAAATGACAGAATGACCAATTCTGTTCTTGCCAAATTTTTAAAAGACATTTCAGGTGAGATGTGATGCAAGTGGAGTTGCAATTGGAGAAGTTTTGAGTCAGGATAATAGACCTGTTGCCTATTTCAGTGAGAATCTGAATGAGACCAAGAGAAAATACTCCACGTATGATAAGGAGTTTTATGCCATAATTCAAGCCTTGAAGAAATGGAGACATTACCTTATCCCACAGGAATTTGTCTTCTATAGCGATAACCAAGATTTACAATTCATAACCAGAGAAGAAAAATTGAATCAGAGGCATGCAAAATGGGTCGAGTTTATGCATAATTTTACTTTTATCATAAAACATATTGTTGGGAATGCTAACAAAGTTGTTGATGCATTAAGCAGGAGATGTTTGATTTTGCATGAATTTCAGGTGAAGATCTTGGGATTTGAACACCTTAGGGACATGTATTGTGAGGATATAGATTTCAACGAAGCATACAAAGCATGTGAAAATCCTGTGTTGAGAGACAGAAGCCAGTGGATAGAGTATATGATTCAATAGGTATTGTTGTTCAAGGGAAATCCATTGTGCATACCAAAATGCTCAATGAGGAATAAACTTTTGAAGGAAAATCATAGTGGAGGATTGGATGGACATTTCGGCCATGTTAAAACATTTGCACAGTTGAGAAGTTCATACTATTGGCCAGGTATGAGAACCAAAGTGATAAATTTTTTGAATAGATGTAGAATCTGCCAACATGCAAAAGGAAAACGACAGAACATTGGATTGTATCAACCATGGCCCGTACCAGAGAGGCCTTGGGATGCAATAAGCATGGATTTTGTGTTGGGATTTCCAAGAATGCAAAAAGGATTTGATTCCATATTTTTGGTGGTGGATAGATTTTCAAAGATGGCACACTTTATCCCATGCTAGAAAACCAGTGATGTAACACATGTTGCAAACTTGTTTTTCAAGTAAGTTGTGAGAGTTCATGGCCTACCCAGAAGCATTGTCTTAGAAAAGGACACTAAATTTCTTGGTCACTTTTGGAGAACATTGTAGAAGAAATTGGGGACAGATTTGTCCTTCAACTCAACTTATCACCCTCAGACAGATGGGCATATTGAGGTGGTAAACAGAAGTTTGGGAAACTTGTTGAGGAGTCTGGTCACTGAGCATCATAATTAGTGGGATCATATTCTTCCACAAGCAGAATTTGCATATAATGACTCACCAAACAGGAGCACTGGAAAGAGCCATTCCAAATATTGTATGGAATGCAACCTAGGGGAGTATATGAGTTGAGAGACTTAGAACAGAGTGAGATCAAGAGTACTAGAGAAGAAGATTTTGCTGCAGAAATGCATAAGCTCCATAGCCATATTAGAGAACAGTTGCAGAGTTCTAAGAAAGAGTACAAGAACAGAGCCAATCAACATCGCAGGGAACTTCAATTTGAAGTAGGAGATCAGGTTTTGGCACATCTCAGAAAAGAAAGGTTCCCTAAGGGAACATATAACAAGTTAAAGATGAAGAAGATAGTACCATGTAATATATTGAGGAAGTTTTATGCGAACGCCTATGATACTGAGTTATCATATGATGTGGGCATATCACCCATATTCAACGTTTAAGACCTATATCCTTACAGGAAAGATGGCACAGAGGGATCAAAAGATCAAGAGAAGATTCGGTGGGAGAAACAAATGCCTATAGCAGAAAAACCACAGATGGAGAAGATTGTTGATCAGAGGGTTGGAAAAAAGACCAGGAGGAAGACTTGTTTTGAATATCTAGTCAAGTGGAAGGGACACCCAATAGAAGATGCTAGTTGGGAAAATGGATCAGATATCCAGAAGCATGGAAAGTCAGTGTAGGAGCTCATGGATAGGATTCCATGAATTTTTTTCAAGAGGAGTATGATGCAGGAGCATCATTGGAGAGCACACCAAGCACGACCACTCAGCGCATGGGAATATTTTCAGAATCTCATCGATGGCAGTTGCGGCGAATATTTTGAAGCACATTTGAACTCAGCGCCAGGAAATCCTTTGAAACACTCTTGAATGATAGCAAGTGAAGTGGGAGTTTCCACTCCTTCTCTGGAATATGACTGAACTAATATAGTCGTTAGGTTAGGTTTTTGAGTATACAAGTAGTCAAGGGGAGCCCTAAGGACCCTCTCAGATAAATAGAGGTTTTGTACGCCCAAATGAGGTTGTTGCAAGTTAGTAGGATATTTCTAAGTTTCCAGCTGTTGTTTTTATTATAGTTGTAGCCATTTTACTTTTGAATGAAGATAACAGAGGAAAATGGATCCAAATGCATGGTGTGGACATTGTTTACAATTCCATGTTATTTTGTTTTCATGAATGAATGAATTTCGTTACAAATAGATGAAACTATGAATGTTAGTATAAGTTTCAATTGTTTCTCTTCTATTGAACTGGTGCAAGGTGTGCACATAGAACACAAGGAGTGCATTGACAAGATCTGTTTCAGTTCCAAATATTAGAAGAGATAGCACAAAAATTCCCCTTTGCAAGGAGTGCAAAGTGACTGTTGCAAGGTGTGCATAGTCATTTGTAGGAACTCGAACCTGCGTAAGAATCGGTTGCAATGTGTGCACCGAGTAAAGGAGAATGTAAGGAGGGAGAGAAGAATTTCTTTTCAAGAAATCCTTCGGATCTGAGTTATCGAAAATACCTAAAACGCAAGGAGTGCACGGGAAGTCGAAAACCTTCACAAAGGTCAATCTCAAGATGGATAGAACTTTCAGAAGTGTAGTCGAGGTCTGAGAGACTAACTCGCAGGAGGTTCAAAGGTAAAGACCTTTGAAGACTTAGAAAAGTTTCTAATTCAGAAGAAATCAGAAGCTCAGGAAGAGGAGCAACAATGGTCGTTGGATCACAGAGTAAAGGATCAATAGTCACCTAATCAAAACAAGGTGCACGAGATTTAACGCTTCGCACACATAGGAGAGAGAACTCATCAAGGTTTGAGACTCAAAATTTCTGAAGCCTGAAAATCTGGAAAGCCAAAGTGAAGTCTCAATTGTTCGATCATTTGAAGTAGACCTAAGTCATCCAATCATTCAAAGAAAACCTTAGGCGTCGGATCGATCAAGCGAATCTGAGACGTTAGATATCGTGAGCTGAGGAGGGAGCAAGTTTGAAACTTGAGATTCCCAAAGCGCGAAATGTCGGAGGGCCGAAGCTAATCTGGACCATTAGATCCATAGGGGTATGTGTTAGTGGGTCGTGAGATCTAGACGAAGGCAAAGGTCAAGTGTTGAAACACTTGAAGCCCGGAGAGCCGAAGAGTCGGGAGCCGTCTATCTGTCAGTGAACACTTGTTAGCAGATCAGGAGCTCCAGGGAATTTGCTGTGGGAATTTCAGTTTGAGAACTAACATTTCTGAATCCCTCAGACCCGAAGACCCAAAGTGAATCTAGAGCGTCGTATCTAGAGGAGACGTGGCGTGAATCCATGGACTCCGGGTAAATTCCCAAAGTGGTTTGTAGTCGTCGAATCCATAGGAGACATGGCATGAATCCGTGGACTCCAGGAAAAGTCGCGAAATGAATTTGAGCCATCAGATAGGGAGGAGACGTGGCGAAGATCTGAGAAATCTAGGAAAAGACCCAAAGAAATTATTGATCATCATACCAAGTGGACACATGGCAAGATTCTATGAGTTTCGAGGGGAGCAAAGTTTGATATTTGAGAAACCAGAAGTCCGGAGGTCCACAGAGATGACAATCGTTGATTTAAGGGGGCAGGTGTCAGCAGATGTTTCACTCTAGAATATGGCCCTGCAAAGGAAACCAATATTTGAGGTTTGATATCTCCGAAGTCTGAAAACCTGAAGAAGATCTTGACGGTTGATCGAGAGGAGGGACACAAGACTTTTGATCCGAGTTGGAATGTCAAACACCAGAAGCAAAGGTAGGACCATTGATCGCAAGGATAGGTGTCTGTAGATCGTCAACTCTGGGAGATTGGAGTACAAAAGAAGGCAAGGTTTGAGATTTCAAAACCTTGAAGTCTATAATCACGAAGAGATCTGAACCATCAATTTCAAGAAGTAGATCCTAGTCGTATGTCTGGAAGCACCGTCAATATCGTGAGATCAGCGATCACCTCGCATTTTGGAGACAGGAAGTGCTCTACCTTTACAAGGTTGAGGACACGCCACAATCATGCGTAGGTGTGAGGTCATCACCCAAGGTCACATCTGAGGAAGGGCTGAGAGAAAAGGTGCTAACGCCAACTCTGAGATTTGGTAGAATGCAAAAGCGAAAGATGTGGGTATCGTGAAGCCTGCACGAGAAGTTGAGAGGGCCTGTGTCTAATATGAGATGAGACCAGCAAGGTTTCAGAGATTCTTTCGACTCCCGAATAGAATATCTTGACCAGGAGGTTGTGCAAGCCTTAGGAGATAAGGGGGTCTCCACCAATTTCTCAAGAGAAGGTACATTGGTCTAGATGGTGAGAAAGTTATTGTTTCTTGTATTCTTTAAAGGAAGGAAAGTTTTTTCTGGGATATTGTATTATTGAATGGATGGAAGTGTGTTATGATTAATTACTTTACAGTCAATCTAGTCTCGAGTATAGTTTAGAATTGGTTATGGGAGTAGATATATCCATTTTCCTCAGAACAATCTCCAGTCTTGAGACCTTAAATGGTAAAAATCAATTAGAAGAATCCTAGACTTGAGTGTTGATTATGTGTCTTGGAGTTCCTAACCTTGAAGGGTAGGTTGGCGGATATATATATTTGTTATCTTTATGTGATATGATTGAGTTATTATTAACAATGATGATGTGTCTAATTATTAATGTGGAATGATGTGAATGAGAATAGAATGTGTAAATATTGATGTATGTTATTTTCGCATAACACTTGTTCTAACTATTGTTGTTATTGAAAAAAAAATGGTCACTTCTGTACTCACTTACATTGATGTCGTATTTGAGGGGTCATTACACAAGAAGTAGTATTGGTTGCACAATTTCAAGTTTCACAAAAAAAAATCATGTCCAAGCAATGAAAATAATATTCAAATATCTAAAAGGTTCCTTAGACTTCTTCTTTTGGTACTCAAGTGGTGAATATTTTACTCTAATAACATATACAAATGTAGATTGGGTAGGTAATGTAGATGGTAGGAAAAGTACAAGTGGAGGAGCATTATTTCTGGGAAACAATCTAGAGTCCTGGTTGAGAAAGAAACAACCTTTGGTTTCTCTATCCACAGTAGAGGCTGAGTATATAGTAGCATCATAATGTTGCACACAATTTATTTGGATGAAGTTTAAATTGAGATAAATTAAGGTAGAATATGATCATCCAATATCAATAATTTGTGACAACACAAGTGCAATAAATATTTCAAAGAATCATGTTATGCACTAAAAAACAAAGGACATTCTAATCAAGTATCACTTCGTAAGAGAACAAGTAGTAGAATAGAATGTCAAGTTGGAATATATTGTCACCAAAGAACTTAATGACGATATTTTCACAAAACCCCTTCCCCAGGAGACATTTGAATATCTCTGACTGAAATTGGGAGTAATATTCATCTCATCACTAAGTGCTTAAGGATAAGCACAAGCTTAGGGGGAGAAAATCTTTGTCATTAATTTCAAAGGGGGAGAGTGACAAACAAGGGGGGAATTATTTCTGTGCCTAGTGGACTATGTGTTTTGTTGTAGTGTAATCATTAATGACAAAGGGGGAGATTGTTAGAATTATTATCATTGATGTCAAAGGATTATTGTTGTCATTAATGTCATATGGATTTACAAATACACACAACATTTCCAAGATCGATTTAAATATAGGTTTACAAGTATATTAAAAAAAGAGGTTCTTGTAAAAAAGTAAAAAATGAAATCGTGGTTTTAAACCCACGATGGAAGCACGTCGTATTTTCCCACAATATTTGGAAAATTGAAATAAAAAAGGATATTAATTATTTAATTAATGGGTGTTTTGTCTTTATGAATTAACTTGTCCCATAATGAACGTTTACGATAAAGTATAAAGAGATAAAGTATTGAGAGAAAGTGTGTGGGTGAAAAATGTAATAACATTTGAAGAAGTGGAAGAGCAAAGATTGAGTAGAATTCCAAAAGGGGGGAGTTGTGAAATCAATTACAACTCAGCTTGTCATTTTCACAATAAATTATTTTTTGGGATGTTTCATACCTTGAAAATTTAACTAGACGAAGGCTAGATATATGGGTTCATGTGATAAAAGTTTCATGCTTTGGTTCTCTATAATTTATGCGATATGCCCTGTGGAAGTTAGGGTTTCTAAATGGTCCTGAAATCAGTTTCAAACATGTTAGTTTGACAATTTTTTCTATAAAATATTTATTGGGACTTTTTTAGACTGTGAAATTTTCATGGATCTAAGGAGACATAAAGAAGTACCTCATGTAAAAATTTCATACCTTTTTCACTATAATTTCTGAGATATGCCCTGTGGAAGTTAGGGTTTCGTAATGGTCTTGAGATCAGTTTCAAAAAGGTTAGATTGAAATTTTTGCTATAAGTTTGTTTCTAGGACTTTTTAGATTATGAAATTTTCACGGATCCGAGGAGATATATATCAGGACCTCAAGTACAAATTTTAGAATTTGTTTCACTACACTTTATGAGATATACCTTGTGGAATTTATGGTTTCTGAATGGTCTTGAAATCAATTTCTCTATACTTTTCTCTATAGCTTCTTTTTTGGGACCTTTCATACTATGAAATTTTCAGGGATACAAGGACACATTAAGTACTTCAGGTAAAAAATTTAGAATCATATTTGAAAAACTAGACACGTTGCATGTTGTACAATTTCATTCTTGAGAAGAGGAAAAAAAATACAAGATTTGGAAAGTTACCATAAATTGCATTTGGAAATTCAAATTTTGGTCAGACCTGGTGAAGGAATAAGTAGCAAGAAGACTCAGTGAAGGTAATATGAATGTTATCATCATTTGAATAAGTTATAACATGAATTTTTCTACAACTCAAACAAATACATTGGTGTCTCTTTCTAATTTGGTGCTTAGTGATGGGGACTGGTGTCTCTTTCTAATTCGGTGCTTAGTGATGGGGACTGGTGTCTCTTTCTAATTTGGTGCTTAGTGATGGGGATTGGCATCTCAAGTATATTGGTATCTATGAATATATGTAAGACTATTTTAGTGCCTACTAGGGTTTTTACCAGTGGGAATTGGTGTCTCTAGTAGATTGGTGTATGCAAATATTTGTAAGAGTGGGTTGGTCCGTACCAGGGTTTGTGTCGGTGAGGAATGGTGTATTCAGTATATTGGTGTCTATGGATATTTGTAAGAGTATTTTGGTGTCTACCAGGGTTTCTATGAGTGGGGATTGGTGTCTCAAGTAGGTTGGTGCCTAAAAATATTTTTAACAATGGGTTGGTTCCTACAAACAATTATAAAGAGAA
>ML845435.1:0-19377 GCA_009831015.1 Picea engelmannii | reverse complement strand
ACCGAGAGCACTGTGGTTAGAGTTACCATTCACTGCCCAAGTAGTAACAACAAGAAGCAAGAAAAAGAGACTGACAGCGATAAGCAAGAAGAGACTGATCACAACAACGGGCGAGAATCTGAGTGTGGGGAGTATCAAGAGACTGGGAACACTGTTATTATTGTGACCAGTCACAGCCCAAGCAAAAACAAGAAGCAGCAAGAAGAAGAGGAGACCAACATCTCTGCGCGAGATTCTGAGTGTGAAGAGAGTCATGAGAATCAGAGTACTGTGATTAGTGTAGGCAGTCACAGCACAAATAACAACAATGGTACCAAGAATGGGAAAAATAACAAAAGTAAGAAGAAGGGGAAAAATAACAAAAGTAAGAAGAAGGGGAAACAAAATAAATAAATAAATCCATAGTTTCCATGTATGACTTTTGAATGACAATTCATCTTATTAGAGTGTTTTTTCTGTTTGTGGTATAGACTACTTGCAATGTAATAAATAATTTATGCAATGTAGTAAATAATTTAATTCAGCGAGACTTCAATGCTGAAATTGTTTCTGTTTTATGGTTCAACTTCTAACTGATGGAACGAATATTGTATTTTTATTGGACGATATTTATGGAGGACTGTCATACAAATTTTATTATATTGTTTTTTAATAATTTATGCTTTTGTTCATATTATTTATGCTTTATTAAGTTGAAAGTTCTACATTTATCTATTATATATTTAATGATCTTTTAATCATATATTTTAATTTTATGATTATTAATTGAATATCCTAACATATTCTTAATTTTCCTACCAAATCACCAATAATTTTTAATGATTGTGCTAGTTATAATAACATTTATTTTATTAGTTTTCATGGTTAATTGTAATATTGAATTTTAATGATGAATTTTATTGACCATGCCACTGGTAGAAGCCGTATGAACACACGTTAAAAATTCCGTTTGATGTTTTCAGTATGAGTGTATAGAAAATCCATTCGGCATTATATTGATATTGAGTTTGATATTGGAATTTCATGGAACTGGTGTCTCAAAAGGTATGAACTCTAAATCACATTGATTTTTTCCTGTCTAACAAATCAAAACTATATTTCATATTTCAAATTGAAATGAATATAATTTTATTATAAATTAAATAAAGTTGATTATATAAGTAAAAGTTTATATAATTAGGAAACACTTAAATTTTTATTGAAATGAATATAATTTTATTATAAATTAAATAAAGTTGATTATATAAGTAAAAGTTTAAATAATTAAGAAACACTTAAATTTTTATGTTGTATTAGTTTTTGAAAAGTAGGAAAGCTGTGTTTGGAATTAGTAGAAGTTTCTCCCAAATTTATAGGAAACTTGGATACCAGTGTTTGGATACTTTAAATTACAATTTATAGAGATATAGATACATTTTAAATTTTATTTCAATAAAATTAAAAGTCAATGGAGGACAATGTTTCTCCTATTGCAACAACTACATTATTGAAATTAGGAATTTAATTTGTATTAATAATTATATGAATATATTTAACACAATACTGAAACTTTAATATCCATATATATTCCATTAAAAAACTAGAAAGAAAATTGAAAATACATATATACAATTTTAACATCTTTTTAAAATTAAACTTTTATAAACTTCAAACATTTTTGTAAATTTGAAGCATTATTCTTTTTTTATTGGAAAAAACAAAATTCTAATACACTTCTAATATAAAAATATAATAAAAGTCAATGATATAGTTGGTTGATATCAACTACAAAGTGAAGCAAATAAAAAATAATTTTTTTATTAAATATTCACCATAAAAAAACTAATAATTAAAATCTATATAAGAGAAATATATATATATATATATATATATATATATATATATATATATATAATTATTAACTAAAAAACTAATACTTAAACAAAATTTAATATTATCTTGTAGGCGTTTGTTAGGGTGTTTTAAAAACCATTATTTTTTGTTGGCTGCATAGGTCTATTTTTTAATATTGTTTTGAATGTAGGGGTTTTCTCTATGCAACACCTCGACGTTTAATAATGAGATCCCAGTGCATGATATAGCTTTTAAATGTTTTTTTAAATGCAGCGGATCAGATGCATTGATGCATTAATATTTTGGCAGATGACTCAATCTAGTGCATCTGGTGCATTGATTTGGTAGATGCCTAGATCTGGCACATTAATTATTTGGCAGCTACTTCATGTTTTCCCTGCTTTATCATATTTACCATAGAACTCTTTGCCTGCTTTATCATATTTACCATAGAACTCTTTATCGTTGCAGTTGACTTCGGATGAATCGACCCTGTTCTCGAAGGTGCTTAGATTGTTTTGAATAGGCTCATGCCGCGAACGTGATCTGCCTAGTCAAAGCATTGGTGACCTACTTGGTTGAAGCGTTGGTGACAGTGTGCAGAGTTACAACACTAAGGTATGTGGTTACTTACTATGTCTATATAATCTTTGTTTGATGAGATATAGTTTTCTCAGTCATGGAAATTGTATGTAACCCAAATTGCACTCTTTTTTTTGAATTTCTAACATAGTTTTTTTATTTATTATAGAATCTTTGTTTGATGAGATATAGTTTTCTCAGTCATGGAAATTGTATGTAACCCAAACTGCACTCCTTTTTTGGATTTCTAACACAGTTTTTTATTTATTTTTATGTCGCATGATTTTTTTTTTTAGGATTTCTAACACAGTTTTCCCTTTATTTTTATGTTGATGCATGCAATGGCCGTGTAGAGGACAACCTTACACCGTTGTTGTCGGTGGTGGCCCTAATAAAAAAACCTGCAAACGGCCTACGTCAAAATCTACGACTATCCCTAAGTCCTCTCGGCGCCATCCAGCGCCATCCAACACCACCCTCCAAGTAATTATTTCTTTCCTTAAAATATAATGTCAGATTTTTCTTGGAACTGTGAGCACATTCTAAGAAATAATTTAATTAGCACCTGTGTGGACCTGGGCTAATATATTTGATATTAGTAGCAATAGTTTTGTTAGCTCTGGGAATCTTGCTCTTCTTGTCGTTCTGCTTCGCGAGATCATAGATCCAAAGAAATCGTTCTTCTTCGCGAGATCATAGATCCAAAGAAAGGCTGCAAATTTCCCATCCGTCCCCATTTTAAAGTAGAAAATGGTTGTTCTTGCACTTCAATTGCCTTGTTCTCTAAGAGCTCTGTTCTGGAATGACGTAGTTCTAACTTATGAGTGTAAAATTCTCTGAAACACTGATCATGATTAGCGAGATGTCTTTCTCTCTGATGTAACCTATACACAAACAACTAGATGGAAATGTAATGGAAACCAAGTCTCTGAGTTTTAGGTTCTTGGTTGTTAATCACCCAACAAGCATACAAGGCATTGTTATACCTCCATCCAACGATAGGAAAAAAATCAGTTTAGTAATGAACCAGATGGTTGTGGAAAACTAATCATCAATTCGATTGAAGGTGGAATGGAGCAATTTGCAAATGTTGTGGGTTCGCATAAGGCCCTTGCGACCGTTGTATGGTTGCGTATGATGGTATTTCTACAGAACCCCGCCACTTTGTGAGAGATTTTCCCTAATGGTTGTTTTTTTAGAACCATGGGCTACAGATGATACCATTTATTCCTCGCGCTTTGAAATGAATGGATTTTAAGAGTGTAGGAATCATTTGGAAGGACGACCTTTATATCAATAGGATACAAGCATAGGGAGAAAATCTTTTTCCCACAAGAGACCCATCCTATTATTTGAGCACATAACCTTGATGAGAAATAGACTCTTTTTGGCGGGGGAGAGAACCTTGCATTTGGAAATTATGAGAACTTGTTTCTGATATGTTTCTCGTTGGATTTGGGAGCCCTATTTAATACACTCTTAGAAGAAAAACCTTTTGCCAAAGCTCAGTTTAATCTGTCTATCGAGTGATTTCATTTCGATAAAGAAACGGATTAGTAAGCCCCGTACCATACCCTACAATCCTTACCTCCATGATCCCCACGTAAGCCCCTAGTGGCCGGAATCCATTCTCGGATTTCAAACCAAATCCCATTCTGGGGTTTCAAACTAAATCCCAGTCTCTCTCCATTACCAGTTTGCATGTATGGTCGTGGTTTTCGATCCGACGGTCAATAAATGGGGATGTTAGTGGGTCTAATCAATCTTGTGCATGTGGTGGTGCTGGCATTTAACGCTTGGCAATTATACGTTTCCCGAGGTCTTTTGGTCTTCAATGCTTGACAGCTACACTTTTTCCAAGGTCTTTTGTTATCTACGTTTCAATTTTAATTGCTAGCATAAAATTTGGTCCATTTGCCTTCATTTTTTATTAAAAATTCCACCCTACCAAATTATTGTATAAATGAATTAGAGGGATCAGGTGGACCACGTAGTGGCAATTAGGAATGGAATTTGAGATGGATACCTAAAATTATTCATATCCATTCACTTAACACAACTGAGGTATCAATACCATCCAACAACCACTAAATACTCTTAGAACAATCCATTAAAAATCAATAAGAGTAGCATCTTAAACACATCAATTAGTTAATAAATAATTTAAAGTCTGATTTTCTGAAAGGTCTGTTGTCAATTCATGTGAAACCTATTTTGAAGAGAATCGAACCAATCCTTAACTAGAGCATCCCAACTTTGCTCGCTTTCAATTGCTGAGAAAAGAGGAGCTCTTTTTCTCATAGAGCTTTTGCCATCACATATGGGAAACATTCTCTCTCTTTGTCTTCTTGAGTATGGCATAAACTAATTATTTAAAACTCTGAATAAAGCAATTCTTTCACTATTAAAATATTAAATTCTGATCCTACGTTTCAATTCCTTTCTTCTGACAATAAACAACACTAGATCTAGAGACAACTGTGTGAACGCACTGAGCACTACCTTGAATATGAAGGTCCTTACAACCCACTAAAAAAATTGCAATGAACGTTAATTTATTCTTCTCTTTTTATAATTCAAAGTTTTCAAATTTGGAACACCGATTGACACTCATGCACAACCTTCAATCTATTTGAAATTCTAAGGTCTCTGTGATGGAATATGTCATAGCATAGTTGAGCTCTAGTTGGAAAACATGAGAATCAATATAATCAAATTATTTTTTGGGTTTTCAAGTTATTATTTATTTGTACAATTGAATTTTTAGATTTCAAATTCTAGTTTATTTATACAAYTTCGTTTTCAAATTTCAAATTAATTTTTGGTAATTATCCGGTATTGCTTACAAGTGAGTTTATTATTGCAAGAATAAAGGAAATCACGTTACGGATATTGAAATAMTGAGACATTGAAATAYCGAAATGACAATGTTGAAATACAGAGTTGTTAAACTCATAAAAGGCATAAGAGATAAGAAAGAGAGTTGTTAATCATGTTTTACCTATTCTCTGGACTTTCTCAATAGAAATAGTCACATAGTACAAGTTAAATGTAAGTACCAAGAGGGGATACACATCTACCCATTTTTTCTCCTCTGCCCAATTCCTCTCCTCTTCTCATCTTCCGTGCTATAACCATGCCCAAACGATATGAACCTTCCTCCTTTTTCGAGCTCTTGGCCATCCCCAAATTCGCAAAGTGTAGGGAGTTCTTCCTTCGTGCAGGGTGGAAACTGTTCTTGGCCTGTCCATAGGGCCACAATGATGGTTTTTCACTACAATTCTCCCCCGGGTTCAATGGGAGGATGGMAYGCGTGGGGTCTTTGGCCTTCTTGGTATCTCGAGAGTCAATTTTCTTAGCCAAAAAGCTGCCACGGGTTGGATATCACTAGTTCAAGCACCACCAATTTCCACGGCCAAGCTACAACCGATTTTTCAAGCATAAGTTTCAGAATGTTTATGGAACTAAGGGGTACTCCAAAGAATGGAATAAAGATGAGATGATTAACTCCCTGATCATCACTACCAGAATTATCAGTTGTGAAGGTAGATACTATGTTTTCAAATCTTTCCATGTTCATATGTTAACTCATTTCTAATTTAACAAGCCCTTCAATTTTCCTTTTTACTTCTTGAAAAGTCTTGAGAATATGTCTTCCCAAATACGAAAGAATGTGGCCAATCCTCATAACAATCTATTCCACCATATCCTCATCAAATTGCTTGTCATAACCGAGTTGTCAAAACAAGGGAAGACATGGGATGAATTCATCTATCAATTTTCAAACCCCCATCTCACAATCAATACCAATAAGAAATCACTTGATTTAGGGACTGTTACTCCATCAAATCATCATTCTCCAAAGACTCCAAACCCTCCTTATCAAGATATCTATATGTCGAAACAAAAGACCAATTAACTTGTTGATACCCCTGCAACCTCATTGGGCAAGAAAACTAAAAAACCTATTGATAATTATCCAATGCCCTCAAATTTTATTGATCCTCAACCTAAGAAGTTACAAGAGGCAATCCAACAAGATTTCCCTGTAATCCCTACAAATATAAGAGGATCCAATCAATTCAAAGGAGGATATTTTCAAAAAGGTTTTTGAAATGCAAGAGGAAATCCTAATGTAAAACCCCCAAGCAATTCATATCTTATCCAAGTATCTTTCGATCTTGAAAGCCCCCATAAAAGACTTAGGGAATTTTTTGTAGAAGAGTTGGAGCCTGATAGAGAAGTAGAATATGAACCTATTCCCTCTCATAAACCCTTTGTTACTTCTACCTCACAGATGCCTACACCAGATCCCAAAGATGATAGACTCTCTACATCCATTAAGTGATCAAATCCCTCCTTTGAGACATCTGATCATACTCCCTTTATTGAAAAATTACAACAAGAAAATGTTCAGTTGCTTCAACAATTGGAAGAGAGAAAAACTATGGATAGGCATCTCCACCATGGAAATGCAGTATTACAAGAAAAATTGAATTCCCTCCAATGATTGGTTGATCAAATGACCAATGGAAATCGTAGCCTCTGTGCACAATTGAAACATCGCAAGAGGTCCAAGACAAAGTCTTCAGGACAAGAATCTTCTATAGATAATCCATCCTCTCCTCAGAAATTCTAGTCATATTGGGTAATTCATCTTTGTTTGCAGTGGGACCTACAAATCCTTAGGCGTGGGGGTAATGTTGGGATCGTGTTTTTATTGTTTTGTGGTGATGATTGAATCCTTTTTGCACTGGTATTATATATGTTATTGACCATTTTGAAGAAGTTTTCAAAGAATTTTGTATCGATTCATCGTGGATTTATCACATGTATGTGAAATCAATGGTTTGCAATGGTTTTGACTTAAATTCAGTTCAATTTGATGTTTTTGAGGATCTAATTTGTGATTTGTGTGTAACATGGAGAATTTGTAGTCTCATCCTCCATCTGATATGTGATTTGGCACTCCATATGGCACGTGATCCAACACTTGGAGCACAGGAGAGTTGGCGGTTGGCACGTTCGATACCTATGACAGGTGAATCAACAAACTAGGTTTTTGTCCCTGTCATGGCCTCCAACTACATATCTCATAACATATCATACTAGGCGATTATGCTAATCGTTGAGTGGATCATCCAATTTCTAGAAGCCAAAGTTGTTAGAACGCATTTAATGGAAATTGCCATTTTTAGAGGAGGTCGACCCTTCTAGTGGTCGACCTATCGAACTGTAATCACTATAAATACCACCAGTAGTGGCCAGACCACATGACAAAATTTTAATAAGACATTTCATTGTGTAATTGAGACATATTTGCAAACTTATGTTCAGACTGCATTTTTTTAAGTTAGTGGCATAACCGTGTTGATTTGAGCTTGTGATTTGTTGTTGAAGAGTAGCCATGACTTGCTAGGGGGCCCACCAGTGGTCTAGGTGAATACTTAGATAGATAGATAGTTTGTTTCATTTGTGTTTTTATAATTCATTTTATTTCCCTGTTATATGTATTTTGTAGTTTTAATACTGTGTTTGTTGTTTATAATTTAATTGTCTAATTCCTCTTTTGCAGGTTGCGTGTAGGAGATAGTTATTTGTTATGTCGTGTCTTTTATTTATTAGCAACTGGCTTGCAAGCTAATAACTTAGATGGTGTGTTAAAGTGTTAAATTTATTTATGGAAGTTAAAACATAGTAGTATTTAGAACAAAGGATTAGTTTAGATAGAGTTTCTTTTGCAAGCTTTGATGGATAAATAATTGCAAGTTTTATTAGTTGATTTAATTCTCAGTTCAACTTATGCTTTCATAGATCTATTTTGTTTATCAATCTTGTTTTACTATGTGAGTATATAAGTATATTTTGGATTATGTTTGTACACACATTTTAGTTTGACATTTGAATTTTAATAATAGGATTAGCCCAGTTAATTTATGAAATCTCAGTTTTCGATTTCAGTTGTGATTTTAATTAGAAGATTGATTTCAAATTAATCTTTTTAGTCATAAGTTTATAATATTGTAAATTTACTTGAGTTAGTATAAGAGCATGTTTGAATTAGTATAAGAGTGGTTTTAATCATCGATGATTGATGCATGGAATTTAGAGATCACATGGATTTTAAGGATATTTAATGTTTCTTCTATGATGGCAAAGCTTTCGTTAGATTGCTTGGTTCACACTTTTGATTTCTCTATAGAAGTCATCATTGAATTAATCCCTCTTGAGATATCACTAATAGTTGGATTCCATCGTGATGTTATTAGGCACCGAAGACATAATCATCATCTTTGAATTTCCTATTATTGCAAATTAAGAATAGTTTTGATTAATTTCTTAATACAGTTGTGATGGTTTTTTATTAAGTAGGTTAATATTTCTCCTTTTCAAAATAGAAATGATTATGAGTTTTGATTTAAGAATAGAGTTTTTCTTGTTGAAATAATTTTGATAGGTTAGTTGTTTGATCGCTTATTTTCTTAAAAGAGAAAAGATTTAAAGTAATTTACTTTTTGTTGCTCATTAGGTTGAATAGATTAATTTGTTCAAAGTAGGGTTTGATTTGCTTCTTTAGGAATAATCCATCAATTCATTGTTTGAAGTTGCTTAGGGTAAATAGTTCAAGTTCAATAATAGGGTTTGTTAATTGATAAAAATGAAAGAGTCATTGCTTAAGTAGATTAACCCTTAGATAGATCATATCCTTAGTTAGACTATACTTTCATTAATTTTTCTGCCTTGGCATATATAGTGCTACAAATCTAAGTTTACTTACCCCAGTTTGACAATTTAATTGAGGGATTTAGTGCATATAGAACACCCATCATAGATCTTCCACTGTAACAAGGCTTATCATAATATTGATCCAAACCCTTGACCACAAAGGCATTCCCCTGAAGCCAACAAAGCTTTGGTACCAAATGTAGATTTTAACCCTTTACAATATTTACTGCAAATAGATTTTCAGTAAAAGAACAAAAAATATACAATGCAAAATACATACATTACACATAAATTTTTCCCCTGGAAACCCAAACCAAAAAAACCAAAATATTTTATATCCATTCATAGTGATACATTTTTTACAATACAATATACATATAGGAGCCAATAGCATCGAAAACCCTAACCCAATGACATGGATTAGTAAAAAACCCTAATTCCTTAACTGGAAATAGAAAACCATTGAAAAATACTATGTGTCGAAAAATTGGCCAACAATGGACATGAAAATTGAGGCGACACAAAAAATGAGGCAAAAATGTGACACATTTCGCGAGGAAAAATAATTCTCAGGGGCGCTGCCTCTGCAACCCCTGAAGGGGGGGGCTAGTGTCCCCCCCTCAAACCCCCCATGCGCCCGATGCAACGTAGTATACACTAGAGCTAATTGTGCAAAGAATATAACACATACCCACCAATTTTATGTTGAATAAATACTTGAAGAGACATTATGAATGGTTACATTCGGTTGATATACATAATCATGTGCTTCCCAATATTTTCCTTTTCTCTTGAAATTTGACAAGTTTGAATGGAGTTCTGAGTTCTTGATTGATTATGAAACTTTTGTTTATTCAAAAAAAGATGCCAGTATACTCTCTCCACATAATGGCATGGAACAAAAATTGACATGAAAGAACCTTAATTAGTGTTGAATCCAGTTAGGTAAATTTTTATGATAATGTGTTTAAACCGAATTCTCCAATTGATAAATTTGTAGCATTTTCCTATTTTTGTAAACAACTCGTTATTTTATGTTATATTCTTTGTTAGTCACAACAATTCTTCTTGATTTCTTTTAAGCAACAATTAATCCATATTTCTCTTTTTATAGATCTATTGAAACAAGAGCTTTGTGAGTTTCACACTTGTAGAGTTCAAGTTATAGTTGTGATACAAACTAGGGTTAACATTGATGCAACAAGGGTTATGATAAGGATTCATAACCATTATTGGTGTTTTTTCATGCCATTTTAAGTTTTAAATGTCTTCTTGATTATAGTTGTAAACTATAAGTATGATGGCATTCTTATTTTGGTTGTCTATCATTGGTTTTGTTGTTGTTTCTCCTTAAGAAAATCATATAAAATGTTGAAGACCTACTTTCCTTCTTTCCTTAAGTGGATGAATGCAAAGGTTTTCCATTTTTTCTTGATACACTCAATATTCAAAGTACAAATGATATTTATAGCAGTTTTGATATTGTCTCTTTGTTTTACATTGAAAATTACTTTGTGTGGGAAATATGGAGTACAAATTGTGGGCAACAGTTGTACCATTTTTTTTTCTTTCTTTATATTTTTATTTTTTATTTTCTTATTAATGTTTAAGACAAATTATAAATTATGGGTATGTTACAACTTAGTTTTTACAAACAATTTCTGCATTTCTATGGTTTGACTAGGCATCTCTTGCCTTTTTTTCACAACATAATCTTTTATGATTGCAAAAACAAAACTAAGTATATAGGCTTATGTAATATGACTTAAAAACTTGTTTAAAGTTTGAACTACTCAAATTGAATAAGTTTTCATACTTGGGGGTGATTTTAGTGTATCCTAGCATGTAATTTTCACCAAGAAAACATTTTCCCTCTTTGTCCTACAAAACCATTTTTGGTATTTTTCCACAGCAAAGGGTTTTAAGTTTGCAATTGCACAAAGAAAGTTATAGACAAATGTACACATTTTCTAATGATCCCCACATACCTTCCTCTACCATCAATGAATTTAAACTTCCAACCCCCAAGCAATCCACTTAGATCGTTAACTATTTTGTCCCCATTTGACATTGTCTCTTATAGAAGGAGGATGTTAGGTTTATTCAAATCAATAACCCTTTTCAAGGATCATTTTTTGAAAGGGATGATTGAGCCTCAATAATTAAAGGTTATACAAATCCTAAGGAACCGTTAATAGGGAAATTTTCCCCTCTAACAAACCATTCCATTGTCAATTATTTACCAAACATAACCTCATTCATAAATATATTTTTGAGAAACATAAATGGACTTGTTTCCTCTTCTTGGTGCTCTAGGTACCCTTACATAGTTTAGAACCAACCCCCCTTCGATTTCCCCCTCTTAGCCATACCTTCCTATTTTCCTATAGGTAGATTCAAACATTATTATAAAGATGCATTAAATATCTCTTAAATATTGTAGAAAACACTAAATATCACAAGAAGAATCACATATAATAAAAGTAAGATTAAAAAAGGTATTGATCTTCCATAAAATAGTCATAAAAGTAAGATATTTACACGACATACATTACATTTACAGTATGTCTTACAAAACTGGTCGACAAAGTGAAAGTCGTATTCTCCACTTTTTTTCTCTTCGAAGATTCCTCCTACTGTCTCTATGAAAAGCCTCTTATTTCCTATCACTCTACTTACAACCTTTATATCATCTAATTCTAAAAAAAATGAAAAAATGTAGAACTTTTAGAGAATTTCTATATATTTATATGATCCCCATGTGGCCATTTTGGTAATAGTCGAATAGGAGTCTGAATGTTGAGGATGATTGGGCTCCATCGAAATTCCAATGAACATCAGGGAACCAAGTAAAAAATAAAAGAAATTTTATAATTACTTAGTAATGTCCGATGGTATGGTCGATTTTATCCATCCCATCGAAACTCCTCGTCGGACTTCAACACCATATGTAGTGGTGAATTTTTCTCACCCGTTTTCCCAACACATTTGAAACATTATACAAAGTGTCAACCTTCTCCACCTTTCCTTCATCTATCATTCCCAAAATGAAATGGAAATAGATATCAATATGATTTTTCTTTGCATGAGAGGTCAAGTTCCCGATGAGACAAATGGCATTGTGATTATCACACCTAACTGCAATTGCTTCCTGACTTAGCCCTACATCTGAAGATAGTTTCATAAGATCTATCAAATACTTATAACCATGAATAACTACCATACAATATTCCTCTCTAATGGACAAAATGACCAGATATTGTCATTTTCTCATCCAACTTATTTATATACTAAACATTCAAAACACATATCCATTGGTGGATATTATTCTATCTACATCCCTTTCCAAATCAGAGTCCACATAACCTTGTATGTCCATTTACTCTTGGTTGTATAAAACAACACTATGATAAAATATGGAATATTCAAAAGTACCTTGCAAATACCTAAATAACTTATACACTATAGCCCAATGTTCACATCTAGTATTAGCAACGAATCGACTCAAGACTCTCATTTCTTGGGAAATATTGTCTAGTAGATATCATGGAACACATCAAACTACCAACTACACTAGCATAAAGATTAGAATCCAAATCCTCCATATCTGTGGGTTTTGTAGGACACTACTCGATTTAAAGTTTAGTTCCCACGTAAATCAAAACTCTTAATGATGTACACTCTACCATGAAAAACTTTTGTAGCACATAGTTTGCATACTTAATTTGGCTCAACCAAATATTTATGTTCACACTATCTCTATCATTCTCAATTTCTAAGATATATTTTAGATCCCCTGACGCTTCATGTCAAATTGTCTTGAAAGCTATGACTTCAAATAATGAATATTCTTACTTTTACCAAAAAATAATGTATTATTTACATACAAAATGATAACAAGAAGTGACCACCATTTTATTTGTAATACACGGAATGAGATGATTTGGATCTCAAAAATCCATATCCCAACACAAAAGAATCATTTTTTTATTATATTCTAGGAGACTATTCGAGGCCATATAAAGGTTTTTTTTAATTTGAAAATCAATGACTCTTTGTTGGATTACTGAAAGCGGGGGTGAATCAATAATAGATATTTTTTAATCATTTTAACCACAATATGAAAGTTTTATTTATATTTATGATCAATATAGCATTATCATCCAATAATTTCAGAGTAAATAAACCATGAACAAATGAACAATCATACACATACACAGTACACCAATATTTTTTACGTGGAAACCCAATGCGAGAGAAAACCAAAGAATTCATTTTCTTATTTGGCTTTAAGAATTAAATTCATTGGAAGCACCAACTTCCTTTGTTTTATAGCTGCAACTGGAAGGAGGCTCTGACCCCCTATTTTCAGGCTATAACCTGAGGGAAGCTCCAATTCCCCAATTCTCTAGCTACAACCAGAAGGAGGCTACAAACCCCTATGTTCTTCAGCTAAAAACGGAAGGTGGCTACAACCAACTATCCTTTCCACATACAACCTCCCTTAAATACAAGTAGAATGATGTAACCACTATCACACTATCATTGTGAGATATACTGTTGTAAACCTGTACCAATCAACCTGCACAAAATAACATGTAACAACTTCTACCAAAACAATTGTAACCAACCTGTACCAATAACATGTAAACAACTTGTACCAATAACATGTGCCAACATGTACCATGCATCAACATGTACCTCAACCTGTACTATAAACAAGTGCATCAACCATGCACCAAACCTGTACAAATAACTTGTCTCAACAACCTATCTAAACATCCTATCACAACTACCTATCTCATCAATCTTATCAACCAAATTATATCTACTCACCAAGATCAATCACTAAGATAACTCTCAACCATACGCACAATATCACCAAGATGTACATCAACCAAGGATATCACAAAAACTCGTAATCATCACCAAGATCAATATGTTCTTCTAATAATATACCAAGAAAATTATGCTACATCATCCATAAACCATGTGTCAACAATACTAATAAGAAGTTCCTCCAACCATGTACCAGGTATATACCAAACATGCATCAACTACACATCAACTATGACTCATCAAGATATACCAACACCATCAACTATACACCTCATGTATGTGCCAACTCATCGACCACTTGTCTCAACCATGTACCCAACATGTAGCTCAACCATATACCAAATACATATACCAATATAACCATCAAAATTTCTTTAGCAATATATCACACTATCCATAAAAAAATAACATAAACCATTACATCAAACCATGTGCCACAACCTCATTGTTATACTATTTGTAACATACCTCAACCAAAATCCCTCATCAATTTCATCATCCAAATCTGAATTGTAACTCTATATCAAACCTAGTGTATATTATCACATACCTGCAAACCTTCCTTAGCTTTAACAACAAGAGACTAGCATTTTCATCAAACTTTACTTTAGTCTCACATGAATAATTTTGGATTAGTCAACAACCCTAAATTGCAATAATCATAACTATGTACCTGTAATGAATAAATATCTGAAAATAGTACAAATTGTTTTTCACTGTCTTGTTTGCAACTCCTTCATGTTTCACTGCTTGGAGCCTCCCAGAAAAGGAGTTATAGAAAAAATGGCATACATTGTTGAATTCTGGCTTATTCTAGAGAGAGAACATGTAGATCATGCCCCACACAGAACATTTTTTGTATATATCTAAAAATGGTACAAAACATAATATAGATTGTACTATAACCAATACATTTGGTCTTACTGGATTTGGATCTGTTATGAAGAAGTTATGATGTTTTTACTCGAAACACTTGTTTTAGACTAGTTTTAAGACTAGCCACAAACCCTATTTACCACAGAGTGTAACTCCCAAAATAAAATGACCCACAAGATAAAAAATTTATCACAGTTACTTTGATATGTTCTATAAACATCCTCCAAATTTTGTTATCTAAATAATTGTAGAAAAAAAGTTATTGCGAAAATGACGAGATGACCTATAAATAACATACCTTAGAAAGCATCATCAAAAGACTTTACCCTCCCTTGAATTTTGGCCTTCCTTACTTCACCTTTCCTCCAAAATTCGCCTTAGATATCCTTTGGTTACCTAAATCACTTGTAGATATTCAATATGCTCAATGGATACTAATGGGAGACCCTTTCTCTCTTATTTATACTCTCCAAGTAGCTTCCTCTAGAAGTATCCACTTAACCACTTTGTCCACTTAACCAACTTTGTCCAGTTAACCAACTTTGTACACTTAACCACTTTGTCCACTTAACCAATTTGTCCACTTATCCACTTTTTTCACTTAACCAACTTTGTCCACTTAGCCACTTTGTCCACTTAGCCACTTTGTCCACAAATAGTAAACTCTACAATTCTAGTTTCACCTAATTTATTTTTAATTGTTTTCTTGTTGGAACCACTTTAACCTATGACTAAAAAATTTGACTAGTCAACTTCTTCTAGGAGCTTCTAGAATAATTTGACTTATTTGACCTTCTAATATCTTCTAGATAACTCATGAGGGTTCTCCAACTTCATATGGCCATAAATCTCTAACCGTGAGGAGTTATGTGACGTTCCACATATCACCGAAAATGGTATGGCATCTACTATCCATATAGAATAGTCTTACCTATAAATTTATTAAAATTCATACCATTATACATCAATCAAACTGAATTCCCTTAATCATATTGTTGGAGCTACTTGAATTTTATACCAGACTTGCTTCAAGGGTTTCCATCAATGGAAACCAACCCAATTAATAAAAACTCTCCCCCTTTGGAATTGATGGAAAAAAATTGATGCAATACTAAAGTCATATTTCTCATTCTCCCCTTGTGACCATCACTCCCCCTGGAACCATGCCTCTGTTCTCTCTCTCTCATAATCTAAATATCTATCCTGCATCTAATAAATATCTCCCCCTTTGACATCAATGACAAAGGTAGCTTCCCATTCGGGGCTACTCCCCCTAACTGAACTGTCCCTGGGGTTGCTCCTCCTAACTGAACATTTCTTGAAACTGCTCCCCCAACCTAAAATATCCTATTTATGGTGCTTCCTCATGTAAATTTAAGACATATAAGATAAGAATTCATTTGGGAGTAGAAATTAGTCCGAGTCTCTGGCGAATATACTCAAAGGATTCCCTTTGAAGCGGTTTTGTGAAGATATCTGCAACTTGTTCCTTTGTCCCCAGATATTCAACTATGATGTTCTTCTCTGAAACTTGTTCCTGTAGAGAGTGATACTTGATTGGAATGTGCTTCGTCTTGGAGTGCATCACTAGATTCTTTGAGATATGGATAGCACTTGTATTGTCACAATATATAGGAATGGGCTCATCATACTCAACCTGTATATCTGTCAAAGTTTGTTTCATCCATAGAACCCGTGTACAACATGTTGTTGCTGCAATCTACTCTTATTTAGTTGTATACAATGATACTAATGATTGTTTCTTTCTTAGAAAAGATACCAAACACTCACCCAAGTAGAATGTCGCTCCACTGGTGCTTCGTCGGTCATCAATGCAACCTGCCCAATCTACATATGTGTAGGAAATAAGTGATAGATCCTTTCCTTTTAGATACCATAATCCAAACTCTTATGTGACCTTGAGATATCTAAAAATCCTCTTCACTGCTAAGAAATTTGATTCCTTTGGCGCTGCTTGAAATCGTGCCACCTATCCAACTACCTGAATTACATATGGTCTAGATTTTGTCACATATAGTAAGCTACCAATCATTGACCTATACCTCCTCTGGTCTGTAAAATTTGAATCATCATCATTTCTCAACTTGCAACTGGTCTGCATAGGAGTGTTAACTGGTTTTCAATCTTCCATTCTGAACCTCTTTAGCATTTCTTATATATACTTAGTTTGAGAAATAAAAATTCCTTGTTTTATTTAACATATCTGAAGACCCAGAAAGAAGGATACTTCTCCAAGTAATGACATTTCAAATTCATTCTGCATATTCTTTGCAAATTTATGTCTTAACCTGTCATCATCACTTCCAAAAATAATATCATAAACATAAACTTCAATTAATAAAATACTATTTTGAGTTACCTTGATGTAGAGGTTGTTGTATGCACTTCCTTTTATGAACCATGCCTGTTGTAGATATTTATCTAGTCTAGACTACGATTCTCTAGGAGCCTATTTTAGACCATACAAGGCCTTCTTCAACATGCACAAATAATCTTCGTTCTCTGACAACTGAAATCCTTATGGTTGTTCAATGTTGACTTCTTCTTCAATTTCCCCATTCAGAAAGGTTGATTTATGTCCATCTAATAAACTTTAATATTCTTGGAGCATGCATAAGATAATATCAATCAAATTTCTTCCATTCTAGCAACTGGGGAAAACAACTCTTCAAATTTGACCCCTTCAACCTGTGTGTATCCTTTACATATCAATCTAGCTTTATTCCTTTTAACCTATCCATCTTCATTCAATTTATTTCTGAAAACCCATTTTGTCCAATCACATTCTTATACCTTGGTCTTGGAACCAATTCCCAAGCATCATTCTTCTCTACTTTATCCAATTCTTCATTCATGACATTTTTCAAGAATTCATCCTTACTGGACTTTTCAAAACTATTTGGTTCAATTGTAGATAAGAGTTGTAGGTGAAGTTGTTCTGGTGAACGAATTCTTCTTCTAGTCTCAACTCCTGCATCCTTGTTTCTAATAATTTGATCTAAAGGATGATTCTTCTGTACTTGTTTGCTAGGTGTCTTTGGAGGCAATTGTTGAACTTGCTCTTCTACTTTTGTCTAATCTTCTTCATCTTCCCCTTCTCCTTCTTCTTCATCATTTCCTTATTCTTCATAAACATGTTCCACTGATTCCTTTTCTTCTTCCTTTAATTTTATTCCACCTGTTTCATCAACTGTTAAATTCATGTTTTCCACAACTTTGTTGAGCCTTAGATTGTAACACTTGTATGCTTTCCTTGTACTTTCAAGTAACTAACAAGTACACCTTTGTCCACACGAGATTCAAACTTTCCAATCTTCCATCTTCTCTTTTGATGTAGCATTTTTTTTCCGAACACTCTAAAGTGATTCACATTTGTTGGTCTTCCTTTCCATAGCTCCTAGGGAGTTTGTCACTATTGTTTCTGAGAATTAATCTATTTTGAATGTCAATTGTTGTATACATTGCATGTGTCCAAAAACCATCAGTCAATTCAGAAACCAATAACATTGTTCAAGCCATTTTGTGTATTGTTCCATTCTTTCTTTCAACAAATCCATTCTGATGAGGTGTCCTAACAATGGAGAATTGCCTTTTTATTCCATGCTTGCTACAAAAATCCATAAATTCCTTTGAAGTAAATTTTCCTCCATTATCATATCTCAAACATTTGATTCTTGAATCCATTTCATTTTCAACCATTTCCTTGTAAACCTTGAAGTTTTCAAATTCTTCTGACTTATTCCTAAGAAAGAAAACATCAGTCATTCTTGTATAATCATCAACTAATAACATAAAGTATTTGTCACCTTTTAAACCTTTGTTCTAGTTGGTCCAACTAGATCAGTATGCACAATTTCCAATGGTCTTTTCGTTGACTATTCCTTTAATTTAAAACTGGTCTTTTTTTTCTTTCCTTGTTGAAAATGCTTTCATAATGTGTTGGTTGGTTTCGTGATCTTAGGAATTTCTATGATCGGTTCCTTTTTTCTGACTTTGACGAGGTTATTGAAGTTTATGTACCCATTCTTCTATTCCATAGACAACCTGTTGGTTGTGGAGCCTGATTATCCTCCTAATTCAGAGGTCTTTGTTTTCATCTGTGTTTATACCCCATGAAGACTTTACACCCTGGAAGAATGTACACTTCTCCATGCAGGGGAGTGAAGAGAGGGGTTATCCCTTTTGCAGGGTCCGGTAGAAAGTGGGCCCCCAACGGGGGTTCAGGGGTGAAGCCCCTGAAGGAAAAATTTCCTTGTAAATGTATATTGTAATTTCATAGTAAATTTGGAATGTTCATTATAAGGTCACAGATCTGACAGTAGAAGTTATGTTCGAGTTGTTTTCCCTAGAAGAAAACCCTCTTTTATAAGGGAAATGTATTGTGGTTATGTATCATTGTGAATATTGTATTCTGAGTGAGGAGACTGTGAGACAAAGAAGATGAAGTTATAGTGGGTGTGATGTAGGTTGTATCCATTCATTTTTTGGATAATAATAAAG
>ML845434.1:9304-36710 GCA_009831015.1 Picea engelmannii | reverse complement strand
AGTCTGGCTGAGAAGAAGAAGATGGGTCCTCCAGGACCATGCTCAGGTCGCTCCTGCTCTCGGTACTCCATGTCTAGGACCATGTGGGCCTCGAGACATGATCTCCTAGTTATCCCTAGATATCGGGGATAACACCTCCCTCCTGCCTCCATGAGATAGACTTTACGATTTCCAATGATACAATACATTCTCTAACTCATGTTATTTTTGTGCTTGATTTATCATTGTTTTGGTTTATGATGAAGCACAAAGGCAGGTATTATCAGACATTGCTAGGATGGTTTCACTAGCTATTTGACTACACCTAGCATTCAACCAACAGGTAAGTAGAGGTAAGTAGGTAGGCATTTTCATTCATTGTATATACCATCTCCATTTCATGCTAGAGTAGTTGTATTTCCATTTGTATATATGATTGCTTACTTTTATTTTATCATATATGGGCCAGGGGTGATATCACCACCCCAAATGATTACTAATCAAACTTGTTGAGATCTAGCAAGTCACAGGTCATACCAAAGATGTTGAGGTTCTCATGCGCTCTATGGTGAGCACATGTCCCCGAGTTGGAGCCAGATGTTATCCCCTAGCCTAGGGATAACTAAGGCGATTATGTCTCGAGGCCCACAGGTCCTAGACATGTAGTACCGACAACCATATTGATTTCAGCCTGGCCCTAGAGGGCCCATCCTTCTTCTTCAGTGCCTCCATTTTGTCAGCAGTAGCAACATCCATCCCGTCGGCCTAGTTCTGAAGTAGCAGTGGGTCTTGCTCCATGAGGTAATGAGTCTGGGTATCATGGTATGTGTCACTTTGATTCTCAAAACATTTAAATATGTGCATTTAATTATCTTTTGCTTCATGACGTGTGCTTGGACTTTATGCCTTTTGACTTGTCCATACCTGGAGGGGACTACAAAATGCCCTAGCAAGTTGGTTCACTTAGGAGTGAGTTACCACTAGGTGGGTTTATGAAAGGTCATCGTCCATTCCCACCATACTTATCACTCTTCATAATCTTCCCTCTCACCTATCCCCTAAATTGGTTCGGGAATTGGGTTTGGCAAGCCAGTAAGGGTTGTGCCTTGCCTTGTGGGAAGAAGGGGCTAAAGGCCTAGAGGGTAAAAGTAGTTGGCAAAAGATAAAAGCCAAAAGATCAAACCTTGAGATGCTTCGTCGATGGATCCCCAAGAAAGCAATAAAAGGATTCTCAACAAGAAAATGGGGGACCCATGAAAAGATAAAACTCAAGACTTAGTTGGTGGATAGGGGGTCTCATCATGACCCAGCCTATTAGGTCCATGTGCATGTAGCAGTATGACACTACTATTCATCTGGTCACCATGCCAGGGTAGTGGCTCTTGGTGGCATAGCCAAGAGAAAGGGGGTCTCATCACGGGCCAACCTTCTCATCTCCGTGAAATGCTTGTGGGTAACATTGTCACCACTGGTCACCATGCCAAGGCAGTGTCCCCCAACTATTCTCTTGAAAGAAAAAGCAATAAGATAAAAACTAAAAAGGCATTGCATGGGCTAGGAAACATTGGCATCCATGACAAGGTGCATCTCACCCTCTTCAGAGGCACCCACAGGTAAGACCTACATTTCCCTGTCATCACTGCACCCCTTGCCCAAACATCCCCCACACCATCTCATGTGCTTACATGACCTAGATTGGTCTTCACCTAGAAACACCCCACACCTATGGAGAATTGGCCCAATAGGATGTCCTAGAACCGTCTCCAAACTTGGCTTGTAGAATAGCATGACGTCTTTGAGCACTTGTCTGGGAAAGGGGGGTTTTATGCACATGTTTGGGTAACTTGATTATTATATGCGATTGACATTGCTATGATCCCTGTGACTTATGAGACCATGGAGGGCGTACTTGTTGTTGTTGCAGGACCACGCCCGACGGATAGGTATATATGGGGAGATGATTAGCTCGGACCTCCATAGGGATAAAATCCCACTAGATGGATGTTGAGACCCCAGCTAGGGGAAGACATATACGAGGGTCTTGCACTAGAGAGAGAGGAGGACGTTCCACCACAAACAACTTGGCAGGCCTGGACCTAGGAGGTCTTGGATTTCCCCTTGAACGTTGGCCTTGGAAGGCCCACGAAGTCACCTATGTGACCCTTGACGTCACCCAACATTAGATGGACATGATGGAGGCAGTTGTGTGCCAAGTGGCACGTGTGGCATGATCCATAGGCCTTGGAAGGCCTATTGTTTTACTCATGGAGGTCAACGTCTCACCTAGGAGTCCCAATGTCACCCTAGAAGGGCATGACGTCACCTCTATTGCATGTTTTAGGGTTTAATTTGTCAAATTTATTTTTAAAAATGGATATTTGATGTAACTGGCCATGTCGGCCTTTTTGACCCAATTTTGTAATTAAAGGCCCTTTGGATTGTATAAATAAGGGATTAATCCCTTGTATTTTATCATCATTCTTTCACTCACACAAGTGAGGTCTGAAATTCGGCCTCTTTAAGGATTATTGGCTGAAATTAAGTGGTGTGCAACTCTTGGAGGAGGCTTGTCTTGGTGTATTTTGGCATTTTCTTGGTGGAAAGTTTTCAACTAGAGCATTTGCTAGATTATTCGTGGTGAATGTAAGTGAAATTCTGCATTTTTTCTTTCTTTTGAATGGTTATAGTATCTTTACTTTGCATTTACTAAGATCATGAAATTGCTAGTATAAAACCCTAGGAGATTAAGCACATGTTATTTTCCTTATCTCAATAGCTATCCACCTACTAGATTTTGCTAGAAAACCTATCCACTGAAGCATGTTCTAGACCTATACCATTGTAGCACTCTAACACACTTGCTTCATCAAGCTTTTATTTATCTCAAACTTGAGCTAAAGAAGAAGGAAAATCGATAGAGCCTAGGGTTACCTACTTCCTAGTAGTCATTTTGCTTCTACGGTTTGGTGATTGAGGCCTTGGGTTACCAACACCTCAATCATTTTCCCTCTTGTCTCTAGTTCACACATTATCATTTATTTTCTTCAATATTGTTGCTGCAAAAAGTGACTCCATTAGCCCTAAAGACACTAGTTTATACTTTGTACATGATTGATTGATGAAAACAACCCCCAAACCCTTTACCTCAAGCTATTTACTAACTATTCCTAACCCTAGATTAGACTAATTTACTAACATACTTGTTGTTGTTACCAAAGTAAGCTACAACTATATATTGCAACAGTAAAAGATCCTAAAAGAAATTATTAAAGTTGATTTGTACATTGTCTTATTAGCTTCTGATAAGTGCTAGCATATTGTTATTATTAGGTTACCATGTTGGGTCATTTTGAAGCTTGTTTAAGGCATAAATTGTGAAGCTATCATCATATATACATTGTTGTTATAAATTTATGGTTGCTTCATATTATATCAACTTATTGCTTTTATTGAAAAGTCCAAGGTTTTATGAAGCACTAACATCAATTGTTACTTGCAAAATAGTGTTTTTTTGTTGTCTTGTTCTGGGCAGGTACACTTAAGCATATATTTGCTTCATATTGTTAAACCTTTGGGACTTTCTGATCGGTGTGACTTGTGAGAGGGGACATCTTTTCTTGATACCATTACCTTTGCCTTCTCAAACCCTCAGGTCACCGATGACATCTCCCTTGGGCTTTCACCCCTAAAGAGAAAGAGGTGTCTTATTTAGGTGACAGTGATAGGACAACCTCCTGTTACGCCAATTTATTGTTCACTTGCCTTCGGCTTTGGGGAAAGTACAAATTGTGCGATAACATTGTTCTAGTGGGGTGAAAACATGGTTATGAAGATCCTTTGTACATAATTTCTATATGGTATCAATGTTAGATTTTGAACACACCTCAGGTCTAGTCTAGTTTCTCAACAACACACACAAAAATCACACATTCTGAAATGTGAACATAAACACACCGAGATGCCTAGCAAATTAGCACAGCGGAAATTAAAACCAACAATTGAATCATGCACAAGTATACATAAATTTAATGCTCAAGCAATTGTTCCTCTTTCAATACAATCCCAGAATAATGGGCTCTCGTACAAGGGAAAATGGTCCCTTTCTTACACAAAATAAAATGCCAAAACACTTACAAAATTACTGCAGAAACCCTCCTTGGTTTCTGTGTCCAATTCTTCCCACCTGGGCTGACTGTAACAACCCTTAGAGGTTGTCCTTTTCTCTCATGTTGGGATGAATGTAACAGCCGTCAGAGGCTTTCCTTTTCTCTTCTGTTGGGATGGTTGTAATAGCCCTCAATGGTTGTCCCAAAAACTTCCCCGAAACTGTTGAATCAGCCCTCAAAGTTTGTCCCAACACTGTTGTGTCAAGGCTAACTGTTACAGCCCCAGAATCTCCCCCTAGATTGTCGTGCCATCCCTCAAAGACTGCGGTTGATCTGTACCACCTATAACAACCCCTAACAATGCCCAACAAACCTGTGGCTAGCCTCTCCTAGCAGGCCAAGCCTCCAAAACTCAATTGTTTCCCTTCTCCTAGCAAGTCGAGCCTCTAAAAATGCCTAGACTCCCTCTAAACAACAAAATAACCTAGTGACTCGGTTGTCCTCTTCTCTATAGTTGAGTCTAGGCCCTACTCGACCCTCCTCTCCAAGCTACCTACCCAAAACAAACAAATATGTAGAACCGAGGCCTACTCGGCCCCTCTCCATAGCTAGTTGAGGTCACCAAAACCTAACTTCAAGATATGAACATCACATTCACTCTTACCTTTCAATATTCACAATAGATCTCCTTTTATACAAATCTAAGGTTGAGTTAGAATCCCCTAAATCCACTTAGACACCCTTTCCACAAACTCAACATTAAATTAGACTTGTTTATTCACACATGTGGGTGTGAAGCCAAAACACAAGCCCACAAAGCCTGTCAACAAGAAATTAGACTTGTTTGACCCACCAATGGGTACAAATCCCCATAAGTCAAACAAGTGAAGCCCCACACATGTGAGAATACTCCTGATGCTACCAAAACATCAACACTCCCTCTTAGCGAGGGAGGTATTCTCACACACTCCACTATCACCTGGAAGTATCTATGTCTCCCATATTGGAAGTGGGTTTGCTTCCCACATTGGATCCTCTACCACAACTGCTCTCCAATCCACCTAAGTGGTTTCTCCCTCTGTCACTGAAGCAAATCTTGTTGTATGGTATGGTCCTGCTTGGAAGACATGTTGCTCCTAGAAGCCTCCCGATTCTGAGCATCCTGCATGGTCATCTCAACCCATGACACCTTCTTAATAGTCTTGGAAGATTCCTCTCTCCCATCTGAAATTGAAGGTTGACTTCCTCTAGATGACTGAATCTCCCTTTGAGCGTACCGACTCCCTCTGAATCTGCTAACTCCCTATGAAATCGAGCTCCCTCTAAGTCTGCACAACCTTCAGAGCTATATTCTCCCTGTTCATTGTCACTCTACTACTACTGGACATATCTTGCATAGGTCGACGCTTTAGCCTATAAAGGTTGCTCTCTCTAACTCCAAGAACCATTGTTGTGTTTAAGCTAGATCCTTTGGGCATGAACAACACCTGTCCATCCAGGAATAAAAATGCATAGCATTTCTCCTCAATTGTTGAGAATAAGATCACACTCCTGAGTTTTGGCACCCATAACACATTTTTCACTCTCTACACATCTCTTGAATCCATCCGGAATGACATTGTTCCAAATCCCTATACTGCATGTCTAGTCCCCATACCAAGCTCTGCGTACATATCCAAGTCAGACTTTGTGAATCTCTCGAACAACTCTCTTTCTCCTATCACATGTCGATGGCTCCCACTGTATAAGAACCATGCAATCCTCCCAAGGAAAGAATTCCACTTACCCAAGTCATGACCATCCAATGAAATTATTCCCAAGTCCATCATCCAAGTCACAAAACTCTTTGTGTCTACACACACACTGCAACTAAACCTGTGTCCTCTCTAAAACAGCCCCAAGTTGTGGTTGGACACTCAGTCTAGTCCACTCTAGACCTCCGCAGTGTAGATTTTAACCTTGTACAATATTTACTGCAAACAAATTTTCAGTAAAAGAACAACAAAGATACAATGGCAAATACAAACATTACACAGAGATTTTTCCCATGGAAACCCAAACCAGGAAAACCAACATATTCTATATTCATTCATAGTGTTACATTGTTTACAATACAATATAAATATAGGAGCCAGTGGCATACAAAACCCTAACCCAATGACCTGGATTAGTCAACAACCCTAATTCCTTAACTGGAAATAGAAAACCATCGGCAAAAACCATGTGTCGAAAAACCGCCCAAAAATGAGACACTTTTCCTGAGGCAAAAAAAAATGATCGGGGGTGTTGCACCCCCCAAGGGGGGGCCTAGCAGCCCCCCTCAAACCCCCCTACGCGCCCAGCACAATGCAGACAACACTGCTCGTGCAAAGAATATAACACATACCCAACACGCAGCTCATCTTTGCAAGTGTCCTCACCCTTCTGGGTCAAATACCTCATACATTGTCGCACCCCAACTCATTGTCAAATGTGCAACTCTCTGGCATGATGTAGACTCTATCTCATCAAACTTCCATACACACGAAGCTATCTCGTCCGTGCCAAAGCACTTGAGTTGCACCCATCGCAAATCACTATGAAAATCCACTGGAAGTCCATCCACTAAGTTGGCAACCCGCCACACAACATACTGTTGCAAACTGAGCTCTCTACCAATTCATCAAAAATCCCAACCTACCACACCACCAAGTTGTAATAGTCCACAACTCCTGGTCTGAATGATCTCCTCCATGTCTCAAACTAGAGACCATCTAACCTTTTTCCACCTGCAACAGGCATTGCAGCTCCCTCTCAAAGCTAGCACTTGTGTAAATAACTCAGATCCAACTGCTCTTCTCAAAACCTCAAGCTCTGATACCATGCTAGATTTTGAACACACCTTAGGTCTAGTCTAGGTTCTCAACAACACACACAAAAATCACACATTTTGAACTATGAACATAAACACACTGAGATGCCTAACAACTTAGCACAACAGAAAGTAAAACCAACAACTGAATTAGACACAAGTACACAGGAATTTAATTCCCCAAAAATTGTTCTTCATTCAATACAATCCCAAAACAATGGGCTCCAGTACCAGGGAAAATGGCCCCTTTATTACACAAAACAAAATGCCAAATCACTTACAAAATTACTACAAAAACCCTCCTTGGTTTATGTGTCCAATTCTGCCCACCTAGACTGATTGTAACAACCCTCAGAGGTTGTCCTTTTCTTCATTGTTGGGCTGGCTATAACAACCCTCAATGGTTGTCCCAATAATTTCCCCAGAACTGTTGAATCAACCCTCAAAGGATGTCCGAACACTATCGTGTCAAGGCTGACTGTTATAGCCCCAAAATCTATCCCTAGACTACTGTACCAACCCTCAAAGGTTGCGAATGATCTACACCACCTGTAACAACTCCTAACACTGCCCAGCAAACCTGTGGTTAGCCTCTCCTAGCAGGTTGAGCCTCCAAAACTCAGTCGTTTCCCTTCTCTTAGCAAGTTGAGCCTCCAAAACTCAATCGTTGCCCTTCTCCTAGCAGGATGTGCCTCTAAAATTGCCCATACTCCCTATGAACAAAAAAATAACCCAGCGGCTAGGATTTCCTCTTCTCTGTGGTTGGGTCTAGGCCTTACTCGATTCTCCTCTCCAAGCTACCAACCCAAAACAAATAAATCTGCAAAACTGAGGCCTACTCGGCCCCTCTCCATAGTTGGCTGAGGTCAACACAACCTAACTTCAAGATATGAACATCACATTCACTCTTACCTTTCAATATTCACAATAGATCTCCTTTTATACAACTCTAATGATGAGTTAGAATCCCCTAAATCCACTCAGGCACCCTTTCCACAAACTCAACATTAAATTAGACTTGTTTATTCACACATGTGGGTGTGAAGCCCCAACACAAGCCCAAAAATCCCGTCAACAGGAAATTAGACATGTTTGACCCACCAATGGGTACAAATCCCCATAATCCAAACAAGCGAAGCCCCACACATGTGAGAATACTCCTGATGCTACCAAAACATCAACAATCAAAACTAAAAGGTCTCACTCCCTTCCCTTGATCTTTGGTTTTCAAAGCTTTTTTGGAAGAACTTGTTCTAGTAGGTGTATTGCAAGTTGTCTTCAAGAAGATTTGAACATGAAGAAGGTGAATTCTCTTATATGAGGTTTTTTTCTACAAGATTAGAAATTTTGTGGGTATTCATCCATTCAATTTCCTTTGGGGCCTCTCTTGGAATTGAAGTTTTTTTCCAAATTTAGCAAGTTTGACAAAAATTGGGAGCTAATTTATGCAAATTTGACTACAAAATCCTTGATTTTGGAGGTAAAATATTGAAGATTTTGAAGTTGTTTTAAGTTATAAATTGACATATTAAGATTCTATTGGAAAAAATATCAAGTGCACTCTTTTGAATTTTTGGAATCCGAAGCTCGATTTGCTCCCAACAATTTGCGATAAATACAAGTAGTTTTTTTAGAGGCATAAATTTGCATTTATTGTAGGTCAAACAACACCATTTATGCGAATAAGTGGAATATTTGTATAATATAAGTGTTGAGGGGTTACCAAACACTTGTAGGTGGACAACAAGTTCTAAATGCTCATTTTTTTTTTATCACGGAGTTCAACAAATTTGATTTCTAGCTCTAAACCTACAACAATGTTTTATAGGACATATGTCATACCTGAAGCATTGAGTTGGAAAATAAGTGAAAATTTTGTAGATTCAAGAATTTTTAGGGTTTTTCTGCTAATTGTTTCAATTTTATGACACTTTTGTCACTTCAAATGGCCATATCTTCATCATATGAACTGGTTGTTAGAGTTAGTTAGATATGATATTTGCTACCCCTTCATATGTTAGGGGGTTACTCATGTACAAATTCCTTCACTAATCCTTGGATTAGTGGGTCGAGGAGATGGGACATCATGAAATGAATTTCAAGGAATTCTTCTAGAAAACAATGACTATGAAGGGATCATGTTCGAAGCTATTGCAGCTTACTATTCTCTAAAGGTTGCTTCATGGTTTGTGGAATATTCTTGTCGAGCTTATATTGTTAAGATGGAGCAATGTTTGAAACATGAGAAGGAAGAGAAGATAGATGATATTTCTAGGATGTGCAGGATCCCTTGTTAAAAAAAAATTGTCCATGAACTTGGATTAAATTTGTAAAGAGGCCATATAGTTTGTGCTGCAAACATTTGAACTTATACATGAACAACAGAGGTGACAAATCGAGGTTTAATGTGTAATGTTTATCAAAATGATTATAGAGCTAGAGCTTTCTATTTACCATGAATATTTCCAGAAAAGTTTTGTGCAAATGATAGCAAATCATATGCAAAGGCTAATGCACGTGGAGAATTCAGGACTAGTAAGCATAATTGTGAAAGACAAGGAGGTTGTGTTGGTTGATGTTGCAGGTGCAAATCTTGATTGGGATTCAGGGTTCATAGCCTTAGGAGCATGTCTGAACATATCAACTCAGTGATGAACCCCATCACCTCTCTCAGAGATGTACTTTCGCATTCAGGTCATCCATCACTAAATGATGCAGGTCAAATTGTACAAGTGAGTGTGGGCACGGTGGAGGCACTAGACTAATCATCATTCATTGGTACATCACTGATACCAACCATGTCTATATATGTTCTGGCATAAGATATTATATGGAGGTCAACTTAGTATCTGGCTACACTAGCAAGCCAATCAAATTCAATGCGGCAGAGTTTACCATGCAATAATAATGACAGATGATGGCGGTGCATGGACATGGTCCGTGGTTATTATTTTGGTATTAATGCATTATGCTCAGCAAATTTCTCAGCTGCCACATGCTAGCCCGTAGTAGGTACTCTAGTTGGACGTAAGGTTATTGATGTTGGAGAAAACATCATTGCTTTAATGAGTGATGGGCATGTGAACTCATGCTATATCAAATCTAGTTGTTGGGGTATATAATGTATTATGTGCCTGTTATCCCCCACTTTCAGGGATAACTAGGAGATCATGTCTCGAAGCCCAGAGGTCCTAGACACGGAGTACCAAGAGCAGGATTGACTGTAGCATGGCCCTGGAGGGCCCACCCTTTCTTTCTTCCAGCATCTTCATCTTGTCAGCAGCAACAACATCCATCACCATCAGCTTGGTCCTGTGTCAAAGATGGTTCTTGCTCCATGAGGTAATTGGTCCAGGTATCATGGTATGTGTCACTTTGATCATCAAACCCTTTGAATATGTGCATTTGATTCCTTTTATTTCTAACAACTGCTTGGATCTTACACTTGACCATGTTTGGGGGGATTGACAGGATGCCCTAGTAAGCCTGTGTCTGTAGGTTTTGATTAGCCACTCGGGGAATCCCTGAAAAGCCATCGTTCGCTCCCTTCAAAATGACACTTTTCCACCTTGTTTCCCGCTCACCTATCCCATTCCACTTGTCCGGACATTGGGTTGACCTATTTTCAGGATTGCACCTTATCTCGTGGGAAAAAGGGGCTAAAGGCCCAGAAGCTAAAAGCAAGCTGGTAAAAGATAAAAGCCTAAAAATAAAACCTCGAGATGCTTCGCCTAGGGATCCCCGAGAAAGCAATAAAAAACTTCTCAACGAAACAAGAGGGACCTAGAAAAATAATAAAACAAGGCCTAACCAGAGGATAGGGGGTCTCATCACAAGACAACCTATTAAGTCCATGGGTATCTAACAGTATGACATTGCCATCAGTTGGTCACTACGCTAGGGAAGTGACTCTTGGTTACATGGCCAAGGGAAAGGGGGTCTCATCAGGAGCCAGCCTTCTTATTTCTGTGAAAATACTTGTGGATAACGCTGTCACCACTGGTCACCACGCCAGGGTAGTGTCCCATGATTAGCTCTTGAACAAAAAGAAATAAAAGATAAAAGAATAAAATAATGAAGAATAAAAGGCAAAGAATGGGCTTGGAAAAAATGCATCCATGACAGGTACATCTCGCCTTCTACAAAGGCACCTATAGGGAACATTTTTGCATCCTTAGCCCACACTACACCCACATGTTTGGACATCCCCTGACCACATCACCCACTTACATGGCTTTGATGAAGTTTTCTTTCGAGAACTTTCCTTCTTCTGTGGACACTAGCCCAATAGGACGCCTTGTCCTTTTCTCCAAACTTGTATTGTAGGCTTGCGTAACGTCTTTGAGTTGTTAATTGATGTATTAGGGATTTTATGCACATGTTTAATAATATTGATGATGAGATGTGATTGACATTACTATGATCCCTGTGAGTGATGAGCCCATGGAGGGCGTAGCCTTTGATGTGCAGGACCATGCCCGACGGACAAGTACCATTTTGGATCGGTACACATGGGGAGATGATCAGTTCAAACCTCCATGGGGCTAAAGAGCCCATCAGGTGGATGTTGAGACCCCATCAGGGGGCAGAGATAGGATAGAGATGGATCAGGGGCTTTGCACTGGAGAAGAAGAGGGCATTCCACCAAAAGTGCCCCAAAACAGCTTGACCTAGGGGGGTTGAGCCCTTTTCAGTGGAACATTGGCCTTGGAAAGCCTGCGACGTCACCCTTGATGACCATGACGTCATCCAACCTATTAGACGTCTTGGGAGGCAAACTGGGCAGCAGTGGCACGTGTGGCAGGTTGGAGAAGCCCAAGGAGGGCTAACGTTTTTCTCCAGGATGCTTCATTTTCCCTAGAAGGGGGTAACGTCCCCCTTAGAGGGGATTTTTATCTCTTTTCAGCTTGATTAGGGTTTTAATTTGACATTTAATGTAAAAATAGTATGATTTTAGTATTTTGGCCTTGTTGGCCTTTTACATGACCTAAAAAGTAAAATTAGGTCATGGATGGTATAAATGAGGGATTTTTACTTTCATTTTTTCATCACAACTTACTCACTCATGAGTGAGGTCTGAAATTTGCGCCCTCTCTTGGGTTATTGATTGATCTAGTGATGCGCACTTGTTGAAGGAGGATTATTTTGGCATGTTTTGGCATTTCTCTTGAAGGAAGGTGTTACAACTAGGGTTTGCATTGATATTTCTTGGTGAATTGTAAGTTTTTTTTTGCAAAACTTCTTGAATGAATGGTTGTAGTTTAATTTCTTACATGTGTTTATGATTTTGCTGAACAAAACCCTAGGTGACAAGCACACAAGTAGGTCCTTGTCTCATGTCCCTTGATAGAGAAATTGCCAACCATTGATAGAGAAGAGAGAGACTAGTTGTAGCTACACCCTCTTTTTCTCTTCTTTTATTGCTATCTGTACTATCTAGAGGCCAAGAAGAGAGAGACATCTTAAGCCTAGGTCTACTACACTTAGGGCCATTTTTTCTCTAGAGTTTGTCGAAAAGGCCTTGTTGTAGCAACACCTTGCTTCACCAAACCCTCTAGTTTTGGTTTTATGCTTTATCTTTCAGCTAGTCGTTTTTCCATTCTAGTTAAGGAAGGAGGGGAGAGCATGAGGCCTTGCCATAGCAACACCGGAGTGAGCCTCTCTCCCCTATGGTTTTGATTTCGAGGCCTTGCCTTAGCAACACCTCCTAACTTCTCCCTCTGGTCCTTAGTCGTTTTGATTCTTACCTCCTTCAACCCTTGCGTCCTTCACTATTGACTCCATTTAACCCTAAGGCACTGATCCTAAGACCTCATGCGTTGAAGTGAACCTCATCAAAACTACTCTCTACACTTTGAATCAAACCCTAACCTAACTAACCCTAGCCTAGATCTAACATTCTAACCCTATATTCTATCGTTTTCTCTTGCTATTAACACCTTGGTGCAGCAAACGTTTTGTTTTATAAGCAATTGAATGGTGAATAAAGGCATTAATTGAATGAAGTGTTGATTTATTGCATTGAATGCCATATCGTTCCAGTATTTATTGGTGAAGTGACATAGTTTTATTGCTATTGATAAACATTGACTTCGTCAACATTTATTGCCAAATTGCTTATATGTTTATCAGATAGTCATCTATTTACATGAAGTACTAACCCATTGAAATAGCTTGCATATATTATTTGTTGTTGCTTTGTCCCAAGCAGGTATATCTTTGGGGGGTTTACTTTATTATTGGTTGTTTAGCCAGGACTATTTGCTCGATGGTGACTTGTGAGGGGGGGGGGGATTTATCCTTGTCTTATTATCCTTTTTTCCTTCTCAAAACCCCAGGTCATCGGGGACGTCTCCCCTGGGCCTCACCTCCCTAAAGAGAAAGAACCATCCCATTGTGGTGACATTAGGTGGGATTGGTTCCTGTTATGCCAGTTTGACCTTCAAAACTCAAGCCTTTTATCCTTGCTACAAACTGTGCGATAACATTTTGGCGCCGTTGTCGGGGAACATTGAGTCAAATTTTTCTCAGACGACACATTTTCGGTAAGCCTTGCCTCAGAAACCTTATATTACAAGCTTACCTGGCGAATCCACTTAGGGTGTTTTCCCTTTATCTTTTTGATGATTTCAAGCAAATCATCTGGCGACTCCACAAATAGCTAATGATGACCCATAGTGGGCGTCAGTATATACCTTCATCTACTATGACCTCTGCAAATCCTGTCACCCCCGTAAGTTCTCCCAAAAGGTCTCATGAAGAACTCTTTGGCCCTTTAGGCTTAACTAACACCCAAGGGGGGTTACATGATCTACCCAAGAAAGTTGAATCCTGGATACCTAAGTTTTTAGGGGAAGATGGATCCTATGGCAACTCTCATTGGACCAAGTTCTGTGATGCATTCCAGTTTCACCAATCCAGACAAGAACACCCTTATGTATTTTTAAGGCTCTTTGTGAGCTCACTCACCGGAAGTGCCAGAAGATGGATTAACAAACTCCCAAAAGGAAGCATGAAAACCCTTGAAGACCTTGAACAAGTCTTTAAGAAAAATTGGTGTGAAAAAAAGCATGGATTCCCTTTACTCTCAATGTACTGATATTTGCAAGGCTTCTGGTGAGGGCATTAGGGATTTCAATGATAGGTTCAACCTTCTCCTGAAAAAGGTCTGACCTAGCTTCTCAGAGGAAGCTATCCTCCAACACTACTTGAACTCGTTGGAAGGAGTTTTGCAGTTTACTCTTAAAGATCAGTCACCCTCGACTCTAGAAGAAGCACAAGATTTATCTTACCAGATTGAGAGGAACCTTGAATTCGAAGAATACATCTATTAGGTTAATCTCTCGCACAATAACAACTCTTGGAAAATGAGTGACGAGGATATCACTAAAACTGAGCCCAAGGTCCCATAAATCCTTGAAATAAAACTCATGCCTCCTAAAAGGAAATGGAGCACAGCTTTCTCAAACGTCAACGATGTCTTAAACTTCTCAAGACAACATGAACCATTCGAGGGTTTGGGTATGGCCACTCATGAAAAACCTAATTTTGAAGATTTCTTATTTGTCTTGAACACACAGATGTTAGAGAATCAATATATGAGTGAAACCAATAGGGATCCAGAGCCCTGAGTACATAGTGGAACCAATTTAAGCACGAGTATGTCATGTATCTTGCAAAGGGTTAGAAGAATTCGTGAAATATTGAAAACTTATTTTCTAACAAATCAAGACCCGGATGACCAATTATCTTTTGAGGGGATTTCCACACTATTACAAACCAGTCATGTTGAGTAAGATGAGCAAACACCCTCTTCCTTATTAACAGATGATCTTGGACCTAGTGACTATAATTTGGTGGATCAAGATTGCCCCACCTTTCCCTTGACAGAAGAAGATAGAAATTGGGGTGATTATCCCGACGATACCTCTAATGTCTTTGAAGATTGGGATGGAGATGTCTATCCAGTACAGAGAGTAGTTGGTTTCATTGAATGGAACGAAAATGTTTTCAAGGACATAGAAGTCCCAAACACCATAAAAACTACCAACATCGTGGATGAAAACCCTTGGTGTTTTCAATGCAGTGAAGCACATTGGGAACATGAATGTCCTTACAATGATAATGGCCATCAAAAAGTGAATAATATAGGCCACTTCATAGAAGGCCCTCAGATAAATATCACGGTTGAAGAACATCAAGAGGCCATAAAAGAAGCGGCCAGGAAAGCCAGAATGGCAGTAATAAACAACCTAGACCAGGAATCAAAAGAAAAATTGAAGAAACAAGAGTTCCAGGTGTATAAAAGAAAGAAATTGAGCCAACCTACCGCTGACGAAACAAACCCCCCATCCTTGGATGTGCTTCTTCCTAAAACATCCAAGACTAAAAGGGTTAACTTGAACTTTGACTTTGAAGGGGCACTATCCAAAATGCATGTTACCATTCCCCTGAAAGAAGTCATTAGGGTGTCATATGTCAAAGAACGTTTTGACAATTTCTTTCAAGGATCAGATGGACCCATGGACCCCCCTATCATGTTGCAAGTCGACCACTTCAAGGTCCAATACGGTGAAAATCCCCCCTTCTTCATGACTTTAATAATGAACAAAAAGAGCCTCAACAACTACATGTTGGATACAGGGGAAAGTGCCAACATAATGTCCTTTAAAGTCATGCAACAACTAGGTTTGAAAGTCACGCGACCTTACAGGAATGTGTGTGGTTTTGAGTCTAAATCCATACCCATATGGGGTGATTGAGAATGTCGAAGTTTTCCTTAAAGAATACCCCGAGAAAGTCATCCACGTGGACATAGTGGTCATGGACATCCCAAATGTGTGGGGGGTGTTATTTTCTAGGAAGTTTGCCTCAGAGCTTGGAGGTACTCTTGAGATGGACCTCACTTACGTGAATATACCCTTGAAAGATGGAACTATTGGTCGTCTCCAGAATGTACCTGTGACTACAACTCATGTGCAAGAGCCTAGTGAGTCCATCAAAGATGACAAAGCACATGACGACACCAGACAAACTCTTCATGAGTACTCTGATCAAATCAAATGGCCCAAGAAAGAGGAATACCAACAACTCCTAGACGAGCTCAAGAGCAAGGAAGCTGGGACTATGAAGATACTGAAAAGGGTAGAAGATGATGTACAGATCTGTCCATCCCAGCAGAAAGTCTTTACAATAGAATCCCACCCACCTCCCTCTACACAATACACCAGGGTTGTTCAAGGAACGACCAATTTCAAGATCAGAGAGTACAAGGAAGGGGACATAGTTTGGATGTGGGATGCCAATAAAGGGGAGCCTACTAATATCAAAGGAAACACTTGATTTTGGCTAGGCCCTTTCAAGGTTGGGAGAAAGTCGGTTAATAACTCTTATTACCTGTCTACATTGAAGGGACGAAGATGCACAGTGTCCGTCAGCAGGTGCCTCCTCAAACCCCACCAAGGTGGGGTTACCGAACATCACAGGTAAGTACATGTAAGTAGGCATTTTGCATTCGTGTATTATACCATTTGCATTGCATGTTAGTTTGCTTTTTTACATTATAATATTGATTGTTTTATTTCAGTCTATATATACATTTATGCTAGGGTGGCATTACCACCCAAATTTTGTTATTGATACTTCTATTGAGGTTGAGCAGATCAACAGGTTATGCCATAGACGATGAGGTTCTCATGTGCTCTACGGTGAGCACATGTCCTCGAGTTGGAGCCAGATGCTATCCCCCACTTTCAGGGATAACTAGGAGATCATGTCTTGAGGCCCACGGGTCCTAGACATGGAGTACCGAGAGCAGGATTGACTTTAGCATGGCCCTGGAGGGCCCACCTTTTCTTTCTTCCATCATATTCATATTGTCGGAAACAACAACATCCATCACCATCGGCTTGGTCCTATGTCAGAGATGGTTCTTACTCCATGTCGTAATTGGTCCAGGTATCATGGTATCTGTCACTTTGATCATCAAACCCTTTGAATATGTGTATCTGATTCCTTTTATTTCTAACAACTACTTGGATCTTACACTTGACCACTTGACCATGTTTGGGGGGATTGACAGGGTGCCCTAGTAAGCCTGTGTCTGTAGGTTTTGGTTAGCCACTCGGGGAATCCTTGAAAAGCCATCGTCCCCTCCCTTCACAATGACACTTTTCCACCTTGTTTCCCGCTCACCTATCCCATTCCACTTGTCCAGACATTAGGTTGACCTATTTTCAGGATCGCACCTTATCTCGTGGGAAGAAGGGGCTAAAGGCCCAGAAGGTAAAAGCAAGCTGGTAAAAGATAAAAGCCTAAAAATAAAACCTCGAGATGCTTCGCCCATGGATCCCCAAGAAAACAATAAAAAGATTCTCAGCAAGAAACAAGGACCTAGAAAAATAATAAAACAAGGCCTAACCAGAGGATAGGGGGTCTCATCACGAGCCAACCTATTAGATCCATGGGTATCTAACAGTATGACATTGCCATTAGCTAGTCACCATGCCAGGGCAGTGACTCTTGGTTGCATGGCCAAGGGAAAGGGGGTCTCATCACGAGTCAGCCTTCTCATTTATGTGAAAATACTTGTGTGTAACGTTGTCACCACTGGTCACCACGGCAGGGTAGTGTCCCTTGATTAGCTCTTGAACAAAAACCAATAAAATATTAAAGAATAAATAAATGAAGAATAAAAGGCAAAGAATGGGCTTGGAAAAAATGCATCCATGACAGGTACAACTCGCCTTCTACAAAGGCACCCACAGGTAACATTTTTGCATCCTTAGCCCACACTACACCCACATGTTTGGACATCCCCTGACCACATCACCCACTTACATGGCTTGGATGAAGTTTTCTTCCGGGAACTTTCCTTCTTCTGTGGACACTAGCCCAATAAGACGCCTTGTCCTTTTCTCCAGACTTGTATTGTAGGCTTGTGTAACGTCTTTGAGCTGTTAACTGATGTATTAGGGATTTTGTGCACATGTTTAATAATATTGATGATGAGATGTGATTGGCGTTGTTATGATCCCTGTGACTGATGAGCCCATGGAGGGCGTAGCCTTTGATGTGCAGGACCATGCCCGACGAACAAGTACCATTTTGGACCGGTACACATGGGGAGATGATCAGTTTGGACCTGCATGGGGCTGAAGAGCCCATCAGGTGGATGTTGAGACCCCATCAGAGGGTAGAGACAGGATAGAGATGGATCAAGGGTTTTGCATCGGAGAAGAAGAGGATGTTCCACCAAAGTCACCCCGACACAGCTTGACCTAGGGAGGTTGAGCCCTTTTCAGTGGAACATTGGCCTTGGAAAGCCTGCGACGTCACCCTTGAGGACCATGACGTCATCCATCCTATTGGACGTCTTGGGAGGCAAACTGGGCAGCAGTGGCACGTGTGGCAAGTTTGAGAAGCCCAAGGAGGGCTAACATTTTTCTCCAGGATGCTTCATTTGCCCTAGAAGGGGGTAATGTCCCCTTTAGAGGGGATTTTTATCTCTTTTCAGCTTGATTAGGGTTTTAATTTGACATTTAATGTAAAAACAATATGATTTTAGTATTTTGGCCTTGTCGACCTTTTACATGACCTAAAAAGTAAAATTAGGTCATGGAATGGTATAAATGAGGGAATTTTACCTTCATTTTTTCATCACAACTTACTCACTCATGAGTGAGGTCTGAAATTTGCGCCCTCTCTTGGGTCATTGGTTGATCTAGTGATGCGCAGTTGTTGAAGGAGGATTATTTTGGCATGTTTTGGCATTTCTCTTGAAGGAAGGTGTTACAACTAGGGTTTGCATTGATATTTCTTGGTGAATTGTAAGTTTTTTTCTGCAAAACTTCTTGAATGAATGGTTGTAGTTTAATTTCTTGCATGTGTTTATGATTTTGCTGAACAAAACCCTAGGTGACAAGCACACAAGTAGGTCCTTGTCTCATGTCCCCTGATAGAGAAATTTTTAGCCATTGATAGAGAAGAGAGAGCCTAGTCGTAGCTACACCCTCTTTTTCTCTTCTTTTATTGCTAGTCGTACTATCTAGAGGCCAAGAAGAGAGAGACGTCTTAAGCCTAGGTCTATAATAACAATAAAGGCTCAAGGTGATATGAAGAGTTGTCTTAGTATAATAACAAATATGGATGAATAATTAAATTTCTTTTAGTGGTAGTTGATGGGAAATTACTAATGCCAAATATCCAAGAGGGCATATGGAGACAAGAATTTATAAGAGGGCTGGGAAAGATGAATGGATGGGGGTAAATATGCTGTCCAAACATGTAGAAATTTACCAATGAATGCAGATTTATATGGCTGAAAAATAACAGACTGTAGGCCCTCTATAGGTGCTCTACTTATGAACATGCATACAATCAACGAGTGATTTTATTATAAACTGAAAATACATCATGCAATCCTTCCATGAAGTGGCATAAGATCTATGTTTCCAACTTAAAGATAAAAACAACAAAGAGATAAAACAGATATAATCTCGTTTAACCTCTTTCCTCAACCGCTGGCTACCCTACTAGAGATCTTTGTTGCGGCAGATTTTTAATGGATAATTACAGCATATACAAATTAGCAAGATGAAAAATATGGAAAGCCATATATATAGAGAGAGAGAAATTTTCTTGATTCACATAGCTTGAAAAGATCTTCATTACAATCCAAAAGAAAAAAAAATTGTAGAGTTCTCAAACCATCAACAACCCTTACAATAGGAGGAGCTCATCTTATATAGATGTAGAGCTCAAAACCTCCTTCAATCAAGTAATAATATCCAAAATCTAGATCCTAGATCTCTCCTAGGGAGAATTAAACAAAAAATATCCATCAACTAACTCATGACAAGTCAAATCCCTAGAGAAATAAAATAACAAAATAAAATCGATAAGATAGTGGGGATGCCACTTGTCCATCTCTCATGCAAAACACCCTCCTTAATCTTAGGCATTTGACAATGTCAAACTCTCCATACAAACAAAATAACTATCCTCCAAAAGTGTGCATTAAAAGATGAGAAGCATAACTTGTGGTATCACAACAATACCCACACCAGCAACCAATCTATACTGAGCTCCATCAAAGTGCATCTTCTAGTTCTTCACACTCTACACCTCTAATTCTTCCCTCTTGATCTCCAGAACCAAAGAATGTAACAAGACAACATAATTATCGGACTCATCATCCACTGTACAAACAAACTCATTCATCGGTTCATTAGGGTCTTCCACATGGTGCTTTCTGGGGTGCTCTCTATATAGGGTAACAAAAGTACCTTCGCAAGTTGGGATAGTAGCATAAGATAGGCCCATCTGTATACTACCACCCAAGCCCATTTCCTTGATAACAACATGCCCAAGGAATCATGAACATCAATGACCACCACATCCATCAACACAGAGATATCTGGATACACTACCAACTTAACATGCAAATCTTTGATCAGGCCCAATACATTGATTTCTCTTGAATCCATACAACATTTTTGCACGGTCAAGTAGTCTTAAGGCCCTGTTACCACCAACTTTGCCTGAGACCAAAAGAGCATTTTGATTTGTAAATAATGCTACTTAAATGATGATGTCCCTGTTAGAAATTGCTAAAGATTCTTTAGCACAGACAGTCTTAAAAGGTTTGACCATTGATGCAATTCCAGTGATGGTTTCAAGGGAGTTTGTTGGAGGTTCTGCTACTTCTATATCCCCTCAAGACTTCAGTAAGGGTGATGAGCTCCAGGCTAAAGTATTCATGTGATCTTGTATAAAGACACAACTTCCTTACGATTCTTATTCTTGGGATTAGTGAAAACCAAAGGAAGTTTTCAACAGTGCATAAAATCTCAGAAAAATTCTTCGTGGAGATCGCATTGAGACCTTTTTTGAGATTCCACATGACAGAGGTAAAGCTTTGAAATCATGTATGTTGAATGAAATACAAAGTCTGCAAAGGGGAAAATAGGTGACGATAGAACAGAGACATCTGCTGCTTATATGGAATGTCAGCATGGCGAAGGTGGAATATCAATTTGAAATATGGTATAGTGCTAAAGTGGGCATTGGTTTTGTTTTAAATGAGGCAAGTTGATGAAGTCGTTTTGGAGGTCTCAACGCACATGTCTCCCTATCTTGTATGGATATTGATTACTGTGATGAGTCAATTCCTTTGAAAAAAATTACGAGGGCTCTTCCAAATGATGTTATTGAAAGATATGAATATCATCGGGCCCAGGAAGCTATAGTTGAAGCCTAAATTGAAGGTTTGGCTTATTTCCCATTGGGTAACATTCCCTATGAGTTAGGCAAATGTGTACAAGTTTAGGAATGTCCAAACCCAAAATGTTTAAAGGGTTCCTGTATCTAGTACAAGAAGCTGAGTCACTTACCATTTCGCTGTGAGGAGGTTAAAAAAGAATCTGTGACTGCTGATAACAGAATGTAACTGCTGATAAGAGAATGTAACATTTGCCAAGCGGATGTATCCAAGATTTATTATTTGAAGTATGCATGTTGTAGCAAACATTGTTAGACTAGATCCTAGGAAAGGTAAATTGAGCCGAATTCTCAGTATATTTGCCAACAACAGGGACTGTGGGAGACATAATTATTACAGGCCGAACCGGAGGAGAACCAAATGATCCACAAGGACACTAGGATTGGAAGAAATTCCATCAAGAACAACTGTCAGAACGTAATGATGCTATGGAGGCATCTGGAGCAATGACAGGAAAAAATTACGTTCACCTTTGAACAGTTCAGTTCTGTTTGGATTGTATCTGTGGTTGCAAACAAGCCATTCAGCTTGATCGAATTTTCAGCATAATATCATATGATCTCGTATCCAAGATAGAAGAGTGGTATTTTGCAGAAGTTGTTTTGTTTAGACAGCATATCGCACCCACCACAGAAAGACATCAGTTTTGGCACAGGGATTGCAGACGCCCTATAAAAAATTATAATGTTTTGATGAAGAGAGCAAGTGATATGTATAGATATGTTGATGTGACATAAAGATCCTTTTAGGGACGACCTCAGCTATAAGCTCAAGCCAACCCCTCCGTAAGGCACATTCTAATATGAAGATTAGGGCCGACCCCTTTTGAACAGCCTTGGAGAGTTTTAAGGATAGTTGTGCCTGTTATCCCCATTTTGTGGATAACTAGGGAGATCATGTCTCGAGACCCTCAAGTTGCAAATATGGAGTGTCGAGAGACTACATGACCAGCAGTACCCTTTTTCCCAGATGGAAAACCCACTCACCACCACAGATGGTCACAGTTTTGCAAATGGCATCCACCACACCAGCCAACTTCCGGAAAGCAGTGGGCCTTGCTCTGGGCTCAGCCAAGGCGTCCTGGATGAAAACGTCCTCCCTCTTCTCTTGTGCAAAGGCTCGACCAATCATTGTCCTGTCTCTGCCCCTGATGGGGTCCCAGCAACCATCTGATGGGCTCTTCAGCCCCATGGAGGTCCGAACTAATCATCTCCCCATGTGTACCGGTCCAACTGGTACCTGTCCGTCGTGCATGATCCTGCACATCAAAAACTTCGCCCTCCATGGGCTCATTAGTCCTAGAGATCATAGCAATGTCAATCATATTTCATCATTAATTTTATCATATGCATGCATAAAACCCCTAGCATATCATCCAATAGCTCAAAGACATTACAATGACCTACTATACAAAGCTGAAGAAAAAGACAAAATGCCCTATTGGGCCAGAATCCATAAGAAAAGGAAAGTTTCCAGAGGATATCATCCAAGCCATGTAACACGAGGTGGTATGGTCAAAGGATGTCCAGACATACAAGTAGAATGAGAGACAGGGGTGGTATTATCCGTGGGTGCCTTTGTAGAAGGCGAGCTGTACCTGTCATGGATGCAATTCTTTCCAAGCCCTTTATTGCCTTTATTCTTTCTTTTCTTTATTTCTTTTTCTTTCTTTTTTATTTCAAGGTCTAACTAGAGGACACTGCCTTGGCGTGGTAACCAGAGCTGACAATGTTACCCACAAGTACTTTCACAGAGATGATAAGGCTGGCTCGTGATGAGACTCCCTTTCCCTTGGCCATGCAACCAAAGGTCACTGCCCTGGCGTGGGAACCAGATAATGGCAATGTCATACTGCTAGGTACCCGTGAACATAATGGGCTGGCTCGTGATGAGACCCCCCATCCTCTTGGCTAGGTCTTGTTTTATCATTTTTCTTCGAGTCCCTCTTGTTTCTTGTTGAGAGGATTTTTATTGCCTTCTCGAGGATCCCTGGGCACGGCATCTCTGGGTTTTATTTTTTATGGCTTTTATCTCTTACCAGCTACTTTTACCTCCTGGGCATTTAGCCCCTTCTTCCCACGAGATAAGGTGTAACCCCACAAACAGGTCATCCTAATGTCCAGACTATGGGAATGGGATAGATGAGTGGGAGATAAGATGTAAGAATGATGATATGATGGGAGCGGACGATGGCCCTTCAAAATCCCCCCTGGTGGTTAACCAAAACCTATGGGTACAAGCTCGCTAGGGTACCCTGTCAATCCCCCCAAACCATGGTCAAGTGGGTTAATGTAAGATCCAAGCAGTCGTCAGAAATGAAAGGAATTTGATGCATATATCTGAAGGTTAAAATGATCAAATATGACACATACCATGATACCTGGACCAATTACCTCATGGAGTAAGAGTCTTCTCCGATACAAGTCCAAGCCGAAGGTGATGGATGTTGTTGCTGCTGACAGGACAAGTCTGATGAAGAAGAAGAAAGATGGGCCCTCCAGGGTCATGCTCAGGTCAATCCTGCTCTCGGTACTCCATGTCTAGGACCTGTGGGCCTCGAGACATGATCTCCTAGTTATCCCTAGAAATCGGGGATAACATCTGGCTCCAACTCGGGGACATGTGCTCACCATAGAGCGCATGAGAACTTCAGCATATCTGGCATAAACCTGCATACCTGCTCAGATTCGAAAAGGGTATCAGTAACAAAGGTGGAGTGGTATTGCCACCCCGCAAATATAATATATGTATATGACTGAAATAAAACAATCAATATGCAAGTGAGGAAACAAACTAACATGAAATGCAAGTGGTATAATACACGGAAGAATGCCTACCTACCTATACTTACCTGTGGAGTCATGTCCCACCACCTTGGTGGGGTTTGAGGAGGTGCCCGCTGATGGGTAATGGGCGCCTTCTCCCTTCCAAAGTGGACAAATAGTATGAGTTATCAACTGATTCCATTCCGACTTTGAAAGGTCCGAGCCATGATTGCGTACTTCCTTTCACATTTGTTGGCTCTCCTTTCTGAGTATCCCACATCCATACCAAATCTCCCTCCTTGTATTTTCTGATTTTGTGTTTGGTTGTTCCCTGAACAACCCTGGTGTATTGTACTGAGGGAGGCGGGTGGGCTTCTGCTATAAAAACTTCTTGTTGGGATGGGCGGATTTGCACATCATCTTCATCCTTTTTCCTTTTTAATATCTTCACTGTCCCAACTTCTTTGTTCTGAAATTCATCTAGGAGTTGTTGGTATTCTTCTTGCTTGGGCCATTCAATCTAATCAAACTCCTCTTCTGTTGCAAAGGGCATGTCTTCCGGAGAATATTCTTGAAGAGTTTGTATCACATCTTTCTGTGCTTTATTGTCATTTATGGGAGGAACGATATCTTGTACATGATTTCCAGTTATTGGTAGATTGAGTAAACGCCCGGTTGTCCCATCTTTCAAAGGTAATTGCAAAAAGGTGAGATCCATCTCAAGGGACCCGCCTATCATTGCACCAAACTTCCTAGACAACAACATTCCCCATACATCCGAGACATCAACCACTATAATATCTATGTGGACTGTCTTCTCGGGGAATTCTTTTAAATGTACTTCAACATTTTCAACCACACCATGTGTGGGTATTGCTTTAGATTCAAAACCACACACATTCCTGTAAGGCCTAGTGACCTTCAAGCCCATTTGTTGCATGAATTTAAGAGACATCATGTTGGCACCAGCACCTGTATCTAGCATGCAATTGTTAAGGTATTTGTTGTTCATCATTAAAGTCATGAAGAAAGGGGGGTTTTCACCATACTGGACCCTGAAATGATCAGCTTGCAACATAATTGGGGTGTCCATAGGCTCAGCTGATCCCAAAAAGAATGTATCAAAGCGTTCTTTAATAGATGGTATCTTAATTGCTTCTTTTAGGGGAACGTTCACATGCATCTTTGACAAAGCCCCTTCAAAGTCAAAATCAAGGTCAACCTTACTAGTCTTGGATGTTTTGGGAAGAAGAACCTCAAGAAATGGGGGTTTCGGCTGATCAGTGGTAGGTTGTTTCGGATTCTTTCTCCTGTATACTTGAACTTCCTGCTTCTTTAGCTTTTCTCGTGATTCCTCGTCCAAGTTGTTTATTATTGCCATCCTTGTTGCTCTCGTTGCTTCCTTCAGGGCCTGTTGATGTTCTATATCTGTGATATTTATCTGAGGAAGATTCATGAAGCAGTCCAAATTGTTGACTTGTTGCTGGCCAGCGTTATAAGGACATTCATTTTCCCAATGTGCTTCTCTGCATTCCAAGCACCAAGGGTTTTCATCAACAACGTTCGTAGGGGCCAAAGTATTTGGGACTTCATTTTCATTCTTCGGTTTGTAGAATTGGTTCCCTTTCTGGAATTGCCCTTTGAACGGAGGTCTAGGTGCCTGGATCTGGGATTTTTCAAGTCTAACGATCTGGCTCATCATTTCTTCTTGATTCTTTATGATGCCATCCATGGAAGCTTGCAACTTGCTGATACTGATGCAGAGATCTGAAGTAGGTTCAGCATTGTGTACTACTTTCTGCTTGGTGTCTATTCTCCCTCTAGGGTTAGCAAAGGGCTCAATCTTGGATGAAAGGAGATTTCCTTCTATCTTGGTAGCGAGCTCTTAGGCTTCTTGAATAGATTGGGGGTCTTTATCTCTAAGAAGATACCTTAGTTGGCCATTGAAAGATCTGGTGTAAATATGAACAAGGTAATCATCTTTCGGGTGATGGCTTGCGGGAATTCTTTGGAGTAATGCTTCGAATCTGGTGTGAAATTCCCGAATGGACTCATTCTAATACTTGGCAAGGCCATTTAGTCGAGTGAGCAGCATGTTAGGGTCTTCTTTGATGCTCCACCTTTTGAGAAAGACTTGCTCAAGTCTATCCATGGTCTTGATGCTTCCATTAGGAAGACTGAGATACCAACGTCTTGCAGCATCATAAAGGGTAGCAGAAAATAACTTCATGACCAAGTCTTCAACATCATCATTGATGGGGTGAAGCTGAAAGAATGCCCAAAAGTTACTCATATGCTCTTTGGCACTAGTGGCATCAATGCCGATAAACTTAGGCAACCACTTCTCATACTTGGGTGGCATTTGCCTAGGGTAACCTGGTATAGCTGACATGTCTAATGGCTTGAAAAGAGTAGATGACCATTGTCTTTGATTGTTAACTGGGTTTGTAGTACTGGTCTGAGAGGTAGATATGTTTAAAGGAAGTCTCTTTCCAAAAAGTGACTTGACAACAGGTGAATTCAAAGGAGGCTTCATTCTGAAAGATAAAGGAGGATTATTGAATCTCCTTTTGGTTTGTGGAGTTGCCAGATAGTTTTCCTGAAACTATCAAAGAATAGGGGAATAAAAGCTTAGTGGAGTCGCCAGGTAAGCTTGTAGGAAAAGGTCTTCGAGGCAAGGCTTACCAAAAGATTTGTCGTTGAGGAAGATTGACTCAGTGTTCCCCGGCAACGGCGCCAAAATGTTATCGCACAATTTGTAGCTAGGTCAAATGGCTAGAGAATAGAGGGCAAACTGGCGTAACAGGAACCTTCCCCACCCAATGTCACCTCAATAGGGAGGTTCTTTCTGTTTAGGGAGGTTAACCCAGGGGAGACGTCCCCGGTAACCTGGGGTTTCGAAGAGACTAAGGTATAATGTCAAGATTAAAGTTTCCCCCTCACAGGTTACCACCAAGGTCAGACAGTCCGGCTAATCAGCCAATAAAGAAGTGTATGCCCAAATGAAAACACCTGCCTGGAACAAGACAATAATAATACAGTATATATGCAGGCTATAACTCAATGGGTTAGTACTTCAATGACTATCTGATATCAATTAATAAGCAATGTAAAACGATAGATACCAATGAAGTCGACGTTTCATCTATTAGCTATGGCAAAAGCATCAATTCATTAATAACTATCAAGATGATCAAGCCAACAATGTATCCAACCAACACTTTACTCAATAAATGCTTCAAATCATCATTTAATTGCCTATATTCAACATTTGTTGCGTCTGTTGTTGCCTTATACACACCTGGGAGACGTGGAAGAAATCTTCAATCCACTCGGTGTGTCCTTGGGGGCAAGTGAGAGTTAAGGTGTTGTCACCTAATCCTCAACTCCTCCGTCTAGGCCAACTCCTAGCGAAGCCAAGGGG
>ML845433.1:0-10012 GCA_009831015.1 Picea engelmannii | reverse complement strand
TTCTACTTTACTTGGGTCCAATTCCCAAGGTCACACAGTCACTCGCTCTCCTTTGCATGGAAGCGGGGGACCCACTTCCTCTCAAGGAGGGAGCACCAACCCACCTAGTTCCCATCAAGGGTCAGGTTCACAACACACTATGGCTGGAACTAACATTCCTACCCCATTACAGATGCCATACTTGGCCTCTCTCAACATTCCGGATCTCACCAAGCTTACTAATGATCCTATATTGCACGACGCCACATGGCCTGCAATGCCAACCAAAATTCCTTCAGACATACCAAAGTTTGAAGGGAAGGCAGGGGATGACCCCACCAATCATGTCATGACCTTTCATCTATGGTGTTCTTCCAACAACATTATGGAGTATTCCGTCAGATTGCGACTATTTAAACGCACACTCACTGGGCCATCAACCAAATGGTATGTCGAAGAAAAATCAGGGTCCCATACGACCTTTGAATCCTTGGCCAGAGCCTTCTTAACTTTATTCCAATTACCCATTCACCATGACAATGGTCTAGAACTACTGTCTAACTTCAAACAGACCTCAGCCACCCACATCGTTGACCACATTCATGAGTGGCGTAGGCGACGTAGTTTGTGTAAAGCAGAAACCACCAAACATCAATGCCTTGACTGGTTTCTTAGATCACTTGTCGCTCTCCTTGGAAAGGATGTAGCGTCTACCTTCCCACAATCTGAAGAAGAAGCCATCAACAAGGCTCAACAATATGACCTCATTTATGCACAGTCAGGATACTTGTACACAGTAATTCCTGATCTGCCAAAACCTGTGCCGTTTGGCCAGGACAAACCTGGGATGTCTCACTCAACAGACGGGCTAATTGGTGCTACCACACACCATAGTCCACAACCCCAACCACCACCAATGTATGGAACACCTCAGTACCCGCCGGCATATGGGGGAACTTCTTACTACCCCCCACCCCCTTATCAACATCCATACCTTGTTGCTATACTTCCACCCGTTAGTGGACCACCACCGACACCTCCCATACATCCACCTCTTCCCACAAACAGTGGTACCCCCTCAACATCATCTTATAGTACTAGTGAAAGCACGATGCCTTCCTATGTACCCTATGGATTGGTACCACCACAAAATCCATACTTCCCCTTTCCTGGTCCTCCACAACCCATGGCTCCCCCACATCCTCATGCGGGGGTAAACTTTTTTCAACCCTCTGCTGCTCAACAATACCAAAATTTTGAACAAATGAACACAGCCAATCCAACTCACCCTTCGAACAATGCCAAGAAGAAAGGAAGGAACAGGAACAACAACAATCCAGGTCAAGGCGGGAATCAACAACCATAGCACCCACCCACTAGGGGCAACCCGAACCAAGGGAACCAAAACCCCCAGGGGGGCAATAACAACAAATTCCAAGGGAGGAATACTATTAAAACCATCCACCCTTGTGTTCTTTGTGGCTTGTACAGTCATTACACTCACCATTGCCCCCAGATCGTTGATTTCAAGAGGTTGAAAGACTCTGGGAGCCTTCCCCCCTCCCTAGCGCAACCTGCGCCACAACAGGCACAACAACAATATGCGCAACAACCCCCTCCCGCCGTGCTGCAAAATCCTATCCCGCATCAAGGTGTCATAAACACCCATCAAGACACACAACATCCCCCACCTCAGGTGGGCCAATACCATAATCCCAACAATCCAGCAGAGCGAACAATTCTCCTCACCAGTGAGGAAGAAATTCTTTTGCAAACACGCAATCGTTAGTATCCTGCAACAGCTGAGTCGACCCCTACACCTTTAGAAACAAACCCTACACCGACGAGACCTCCGTTAGTGATCCCTCGCCCTCCCATCGAACCACCATTACGCATCCCTCGCATCCCATTGCGCAGGAATGTTCACAATCCACAGGCTAGGGAAGCACATAACTACAGCTTGGTAGATGACTTAGCACAATCCCCGGCTGCCATGTCAGTTCTGGAAGTCCTCCAGACTTGTCCAACACAGCGGAAATCATTACTTTCCGCCTTGGGGGCAGTCGACCCTACCGATACTAGACTCATCACTTTTGACCTTGATAGCTACGAACCTCGTCTTCCCGCCGCAGTTGCTATTCAAATACCAGTCAAAATACGGAACATCACCGTCCATCGGTGTATCATTGATGAAGGGGCATCTACCTACATCATGTCCAAAACAGTATGGAATAAACTTGGTTCCCCGGACCTCTTACCCTCCGCCATCACATTGCGAGCTTATGACGGGAGACCATCGTCCCCCGAAGGGCTCTTCCAAAATGTCCCCGTTGAACTCGGGGGAAAAACCATTCTCATTGACATTGAAGTTATCCACGCTCAACTCGATTACAATATCTTGTTTGGCCGTACCTACATGTATGCTATGAAGGCAGTGGCATCATCAGTCTTTAGAACAATCATGTTCCCTCACAACGGGAATATTGTGACCATTGACCAGGTCTCGCATTACGAGCCTAACCCATCTGCCAATCTCGATAACATTCTTCCTCTCATTCACACCAACAAAGACGTATATCCACTCATCGAGATGGGTCCTGGGATTTTCAAAGATCCATCCTTGTTAGGGACATACCATGGAGCACCGCCACTCCTTCCCCCTAGCCAAGTATGCGTTGTTTCCTCTAATGAAACTCAACAAGAGGATGCTCATCCTCCTCAGGAGGCTTCAGTCATTCCTGACGTCTCAACAGTCGCAACACCACTCCCACAGAAGCCTCCTACGCCCTCGTCGACCTCTCCAGTCCACGAATAAACACCCGCTCAGGGGTCTAATCCCATCTGGGAGACAGTTCCCCGACCTCTCACTCAAATTCCCTTCTTTTACCCTCCACCCGGTATAGAAGCTTTCCAAGTAGCCACAACACTCACCCTACCCAATATGGTGCTAGCCATCCCAATGTGGTACTTACATCCACCTGAGATGGTCCCTCGCCCACAGGCATGACTCCCCATGACGATTCTTGTTCTTAGTCCCAATAATCACACTACCCCCATACTCCCTACCCCCCCTGCTACAGCCGGGGGCAGGCGACAGAAGAAGGAGCCCACGACTCCACTTCCTCCGCGCATTCCACCACCTTGCGCATTGTGTGACAAAGAGGGCCACCAAACCAACAACTGCCCATCCCTACCGGAATTACGGAATTTGATTTCCCCCAATCCAACCCCCACACCACCCATTACTACTGCTACCACTCAACCTTCCAGTAGTAAAGGGTTGAAGACCAAATTCGCGTGTGCCATCTGTTTTGAGTATGGCCATTACACCCATCATTGTCCAGCACTGCCTCATTTTCTACATGCATTAGCTATCGTAAGCCGAGACTTTTAGAACAACCCATGCCCTGCCACATCATCCACAACACCGCTCACTGACATTCGCTATGTCACCACTTCAGTCAATGAACGCATGAGATGCCCTTGCTTTCTTTGCGAGTCATTGGCTCATTTTACATAGTAGTGTCCTATGATCCTAGAATATCGGCGAAGTCAGTTTGCTCTACATCACCAACCCGCAGAGGCGATCATTGACATTTCTTCACCATTCGAAGATCTTCATATCATTTCACCTGAACCCGAGGCACTCCCAACACCTCCTTGGTTCATAGATGATATTTCGGAGGATTTACCCCGTAACCCTCCCAACTCTCCTGCTCATTCCCCAGCGGAGACTCTCCATCCCACTACTACGGGTACCCCTCAAAACCTCAATATATGGTTTATGACGAGTGAACCCTCGCCCTCTCCTTGCACTACCTCCTCTGTTTCTACAGCAGGGGGCAACCACACTATCACTCAGATCACTCCTCACGATCCATTATATTCTCGTCGTTTCCAATGAGATGAAGAAATACTGGAAGAGATACAATGCTCGGACTTTCCCTGGGACGCACTACATCATCGTGCACTCTTCCTTCCGCAAGAAGCCCTCATGCCTCCTAGCCACAATCCCATTTACGCAGTCGAAACCAAATATTTTATCCCATCAGGGACTATCGATTGGTTCAACAATCCTATCCCTGCACCTGACGCTTTTGAAGAAGGCAATATGGATAACATTTCCCCCACCATCAAAATTGACATTTTCATTAAACTAGGCATCGTCGAAGAAATCATCATTGGAGCTGCTTGCACTCCTCAGGAAATCGCCGCATATAAAACCCTCTTCCAGGAATATAGGGATATCTTCGCCTGGTCATACATGGAGATGCCTGGCCTCGACCCCTCTATCGTCAAACATAGCATCGACACCTGGCCCGACATCACACCAGTTCGCCAGAAACAACGACCGCTACACCCATCCAAGGCTGCGGCTATCAAAGCCGAAATTGACAAATTGCGTACGGTCGGATTCATTTACCCCATCGCTTACACTTCATGGGTTTCCAACCCTGTACCCGTCGACAAAAAACAGGGCACCATTCGCATTTGCACCGACTTTCATGATCTCAATAATGCATGTCCCAAGGACAACTTCCCAACACCTTTCATCGATCAGATTATCGACGACTGCGCTGGCCACGAGGCTCTTTCCTTTATGGACGGATTCTATGGATATAACCAAATTCAAATCCACCTAGCCTATCAGTACAAAACTGCATTCATTACCCCGTGGGGTACGTTTGCATATCGTGTCATGCCCTTCGGCCTTAAAAATGCCGGTGCAACTTTCCAGCGGGCCATGACATACATCTTTCATGATCTGGCTGCAATCATCCTCGCTTACTTAGACGACCTCACAGCTCGATCCAAGAAGCGCACCCAACACCTCGATGATTTACGAGTCATCTTTCAATGGTGTCGCCAGTACAACATCCGCTTGAATCCTCTCAAGTGTGTGTTCTACGTCACCGCAGGGCGCCTCCTCGGCTTCATCGTTTCCCAAAATGGTATCACCGTGGACCCCCTCAAAGTCCAAGCCATCACTAAAATTCCACCTCCTCGGAATTTGCGACAACTACAGAGTCTACAGGGAAAAGCCAACTTTCTGAGACGCTTTGTTCCTGATTACGCTATACGTGCACATGATTTCCTTCGCCTACTGCGTCACGACATCCCTTTTCATTGGGACGACTATGCCCAACAGTCGTTTGACGACCTTAAAGCAGCACTTTCCAATGCACCTTTGATTAGTGCACCTGACTACAATCACGACTACATCCTCTACGTATCAGCATCAGCTGTATCAGTAGCCGGCATCCTCGTCCAGCTCAGAGATGAAAATCATGAACACGTCATTTACTACGTCAGTAAGAACCTCTCAGGACCACCCCTGAAGTACAAACATGAAGAGAAACTTGCTCTTGCAGTTGTCCTCGCAGTCCAGAAACTGCGCCATTACATTCTGCTTCGCACCACCAAGGTCGTCGCAGATTCCAACCCTATGCAATATTTGCTCAGTCGTCGCCAAGTTAACGGAAAATTTGCTCGATGGATCATTATCCTTCAGGAGTACGACCTCGAATTTTCAACACCAAAGAGTAAGAAGGCCCTCGTTCTCGCTGAACTTGTCACGGCCCTTCCCTCTGACACACCTAGTGCCCCCGTCAATACTGACTTCCCTGAGGAACATCTATTTTACATCGCTTCTGATGATCCTTGGTATGGCGACCTTCTCATCTACCTACGAACTCAAAAGTTCGGCAACCACCTATCACGTGATGATCGTCGGTGCATTCGCCATCAGGCCCCCCGCTATCTCCTCATCGGTGACATCTTATATCAGCGGGGCGTCAATACCATTCTTCGTCGTTGCTTGACTATTGACGAGGCCGATAGAGTCTTAAATGACTGCCACAGTGGTGCATGTGGGGGCCATCTTTCGGGCATCTCCACTACCCAGAAAATTATTCGGGCCAATTACTTTTGGCCTACCTTGTTTCATGATTGCATACATGTCGTGAAACGATGTGAGCAATGTCAGCTCTATGCCAACAAAGCCCGCGCTCCCCCCGCTCTTCTTCACCCCGTCATTACTGCATGCCCCTTTTGCAAATGGGGCATTGCCTTTATGACTTGTAATCCCCCCTCCAGTAATGGTCACAAATACATTGTTGTCGTTGTCGATTACTTCACCAAATGGGCTGAAGCTATGCCCACCTTCAACAACACCGCTGACACTGCAGCGCATTTTTTCTTCAACCACGTCATATCACAGTTCGGAGTACCACTCCAACTAGTCTCCGATCATGGGAAACATTTTGAGAATGAGATCTTCGTTGAACTCTCATCTCGGTTAGGCTTCTCTCATGAGTTTTCCTCACCATACTATCCTCAGTCAAACGGACAGGTCGAGGCAGTGAACAAAGTCCTCAAGACCATGTTACAGCGCACGGTCAATAAACATAAAACCAATTGGCATCATATGTTATTCTATGTGCTATAGTCTTATCGAACGACAGTGAATACCGCCACGGGTTTCACGCCATTTCACTTAGTCCATGGGGTCGAGACAACTCTTCCCATCGAGTGCGAAATTCCCACCCTTCACACCGCAATTGAGCTTTTACCTGACACTGCTCCAATGAAGCAGTGCTTGCTGAACTTGGAGTCTCTGGATGAAGATCGTCGATCCTCATTACAGAATAATGAGGCAGCTAAAAAATGATCCAAAGCTACCTTTGATCGCCATGTCAACCTTCACTCATTTCGCGAAGGCAACCTCATCCTCGCCTATGATATCGCCCATGATACCTTTGGTCACGGAAAATTTGAATAACTGTGGCATGGCCCTTACATCATCCAACATTGCCTCACCAAAGGCGCATACATCCTGGCCTCCCCCGAAGGCCTCGCACTCAAAGAACTCATCAATGGGTTATACCTCAAGAAATTTTATGCTTAAACGTAGTCATGCTACTTTAGGTTATTTTTCTTTTGTAGCGTTTTTAACCTTTTTTTCTCCCACATCTAAACTATCCTTTGTGCTGTTGACAAATGACTCCTCCACCAGCTTACCACATTGGTTACGCCGACGGCGCCAGCCGTTGGACACAAAATCTCTCTTCGGCTGCTTGGGCTCTCTACACCCCTTCACATGAAATGCTACATTCCAGTGGCATATGTTTAGGACCAGCAACCAATAACCAAGATGAATACATTGCTGTCATTGGCCTCCTGACCAACACCCAGCATCATCATATTCTTCACCTTATCGTTTTCCTCGACTCCCAGCTAGTCGTTCTTCTGCTCAACAATGTGTACTGTGTACGCGATCCGTGCCTCTTTCGCAAATACCTGCAGGTTAGATTATTATCTCGACATTTTGATTCCATTACATTTACACATATTCCAAGAGAATTGAATCAAATAACAGATGAAATAGCTAACATGGTGTTAGATTGGCATATATCACATCAAGCTACACATACATAAACATATCATACATCCTGTCACAGCATATAGATAGAATCAACATCATCAACATCAACACAAAAAACACATGTAAACCACATTTGGATCTCAAAAAAGGTGTATACTCATATATATATCAAGGCCCCCCCGGCCATCCGAATGTTTACATACACAAAAAATACATCGGCCCTCAGGCCCGTGCCACATCCCGGTACAAAAATCGGCTCACCAGCCTATATAATCAAAAAAGGTCTACAAATATACAATCAGGGTGCCTCTAATGCACCCCCAGCTGCCCCTCCCTCCGGAGGAGGTGGTGGCCCACCCCGACCTGCCCCAGGTGGTGGTGGTGGAGCACCTGCAGGACCCTCCTGCCCCGGCGGTAGGCATCCACTAGTCATGGCGGCGAGCACAGCTGCTCGTCGCATGATCGACCGCCATGGTGGCGGTAAGCCGATGCACTGCTCCAGGAACTCCTCATCCTAGATACGGATCCACATGCCCTCAGGCATGTCCCGAAACACCATCTCAAAATGACGACGTATATCCTCGTCATCACCTCCAGCCGCTGTCGGAGGAGCATGTGATGGCCCCGCACCAGGGTCCTCAAAACGACGCCTCCTCGCCGGTCTCGTAGGATCTGCAGGTCACCCCGCCGCCTCATCTTGTCCGCGTATCTCTCCACATGGAGGTCTCCCCTCTGGCTGCACCGACGGTCTGTACAACTCCACCTCACGCCCGCAAGGTGCCAAATCTGCACATACACAAAGCAACAAACAACAGATCATATCAGTGTCTATACATCATATATATAACCTGGTATATCAAAATCACAGCATAAAATCAAAACATATCAATACACACTATACCTTTGTGATCAAAAACCTCCCCAGGAGGCAACACCATGTCCGGGTCCCCCCGGAAATCCACCCCAGCATAGGGGAACTGAAGTATAACCTGCGGCATCTCCCGCCATATCTGCGTTGCCTACGCAGTAAAGTAGTGCCCGCCTTCGCCACCACCGTGGCGAACCAAAATCTGTGACCACCACCTCAAACGCGGCTCTCGTACCCCTGGTGCCTCCAGTAGCACCCTCGGGCGCAGCATTGGCACCCTCTCCAAGAAAAAGGCTACCAGAATGGAGCCAAATGCAAACTCCCCAGCGCCTCTAGACCGACAATGATCCAACTGCGTGATCATCTGCGCATGTAGGGTCAAACCCCAGGCGAACCGCTCATGGCCCACCACCACCCTCTCCATCAGGAACAACTCACCACCACTGATCCGGTGGGTCGCTCGTGACCCGTACACCCGCACTATCATCGCTGCTATGCAGCGATGCAACAGGGCATCTATCCCACTGATGCTCACTGACGTCCCAGTCATGTAATGCTTGCCTGAGCAGTATCGCTCAGCGACAGTGCACAGATGAGTGTCCCTTGGCAACACAGGCACTGCCGGCAATGATGTTCCCCAGAAGGGGAGCCCAGTCAAGAAGTAAATATCCTCCACCGCAGTGAAGGGGATCTGCTCTCCTCGCACGAGGAAGCAGTGCTGCTCGGGGCTCCACATCTCGAGTAGGAACTGGAGAAAATGCTCCTAGGCCCGTATCAAAGGGCACTCAAAAAACTTTAGCAACCCACTGGTTGCTAAATATGCCCGAACTGCAGGCCTCGCATCGGCCACATCATCTCGCAGCTGCGACCAGTCCCGCTCGCGCCACCGCACATCCATGATCCCTGTTCGCCACCTGCACACAACCCAGAGTCCTATATTAGCTTAGGCAATCATTAAATACATCAAATAAGCTAATTTTTTTACCCTGAAACCTTGCCTCAAAGGCGCGGTTTTACCACCCACAGGCGTGTACACATGCGCACCTGTTCACTATACAGGCGCGCATGTGTGCGTGCCTGTTTTTTCCCACATGTGCGCTCTTGAGCGCGCTTGTTCACAATACAGGCGCGCGCTAGGGCGCGCCTGTCATACCCACAGGCGCGCTCGTAAGCGCGCCTGTTCACCCCACAGGCGTGCGCTCATGCGCGCCTGTCTACCCCACAGGCGCGCCCCTAGGGCGTGCCTTAAATTCCTACACACGTGCATTAATGCGCGCGTATTCAATGTACAAGCGCACACGCATGCGTGCCTTCCACTGAGTCGCCCGCGCATTGGGGCCCACACCCTATCAAAAAACCCCCCAAAACCCCCGTACGACCCCCCATACCTACCCTACCCAAAAATTGGAAACCTATAGCTATGCAGGATGTTCAGACCACTAACCTGAAACTCGCACACCGTCGATCGGGTACCTCGTGCTCCCGGAATCACTCAATCTCCTCTGAATCTGCTCGAAAACTCACTGTAGCAGCAGGTACAAATGAGGTGGTAATGTGGGCCCTACAGCTATATATAGGCCTTTTGCCAAACTTCCACTCACCATTCCGGGAGCCCACGACGTCCATTCTTCGAACCGTCTTCATGTTGGATCATGTTGTCATTGATGCCAATGGTTTGTCATTGATGCCAATGGTTTGATTACTTGGGAGATTGTTGGATCATATGTCATTGATGTAAATGGTTTGGTTTGATTGATGTCATTGGTTGATGTCAAGTAATT
>ML845432.1:16307-36711 GCA_009831015.1 Picea engelmannii | reverse complement strand
TCCTGCAATCAAACAATACTATGCATGCATGCTACTGATCTATTATAGGGTTAGAGATAAAAACATAAATCAAATATCATAGATGAGACTCATGTATGCGGGACGAGAAAAGTATCTTTTTCATTAACTTCAATATAAATCAATTTACAATGATTTCTGAGGCCGGTCACCGTTCCACGATTCTGATCCTGGGCTCTTCCTCTTCTTTTTTGTCCTCCAACTGCTGCTTCTTGAGTTTCTCCTAAAGCTTGAGGCAAATCTAAAGGGTTGGGACAAAACTGGCTTGGCAATTTGGCAGAGTTCCTTTACTATATTTTTTTCTCTTTGAATAGTACCCCTACCCCTCCTTTTATAGGCTAGAAGGAGCTAGGGTTTTTGGCGAACTCTCGGCCATGCATGGCGGGGAGTTCTAGTTAACTCACCAAAAGCTTCTCGTTCTGTCGGAAACTTTCCGTTTTTTGTGTTTTTTTAGGTATCCGCGGGCTGTAGTGGGCCTGCTAGTGGGTACCCGCGGGCTGTAGTGGGCCTGCTAGAGGGTACCCGCGGGCTGTAGTGGGCCTGCCAGCGGATGCTTTTTAAAAATGGAGTTTTTAGAAGAGTTGTTCAGCATGGATTTGGCAATAAAGGGCAATGAGTTGGCCTGATGCCAGGTAAGCATGTGTGGTGCAATTTAGGGTTATAACACTGAGGCAGTAAGACAAGATAAGAAGTACAATTTGTTGTTGAAGGAGTAGAAGAAGATGGCTTCTACCAGTTTACATATATTCCTACTAGAAGACAAGAAGTTATTGCATTTGTTGAATCTATAAGCTTACTATGGGATTTGAAAAAGGTCAAAATATTCTAAAGGATCGTCTTTACAGTCCTGTGTGTTGAAGACTCTATACAATTATGAATGATTCAATATCTCTTGTCAAGGAAGGTAGACTACAAGAATATTCTTATACATATTGTATAAAATATTTTCAAACCCTTTTGACATCTGTAGTTATGGGCTTGTCCAAAATTTGTTCAGATACAATTATGAAGGATATCTAGAACAAATGTTCTAAAAGAAAAGTCCCAGTTAAGGGAGAAAATTAAATAACCTTGAACAACAGAGTAGGCACATCTATGACAAAAATTGAGGCTGATATAAGAGGAAATTCTATGGTGGATGTGAGGCTATAATAGAGGGTGGATATGAGGCTGTTTGAGGTAGATCCAAGAGCAAACTACAACAAAATAGACAAGAAATCTGAGGCAAACTTCATGTATAATTTTCCAGATTGAACAACACTTTGAGGAATGTTTTGAAATCAATTTTGAGGTCAAATTAAGGCATGTTGGTGAAGCTATTGCTGAGAATGAACTGAGGACAATCTGAAAGATAAGTCAAGTGTGGGACAAGTGGCTATAGTCAGAGTTGAGAAGTGCAACTCTGAGGATTACATGGTGATGTGAATATCAATCAAGGGCATGTTTACAGATGTGGTGTGAGTTTTGAGCATGGGTTATATTCAAGTCCTAGTAAGGAGACTAGACTTGCAGACCTTGTCTCTAGGAGACTAGGTTTGCAGCTAGTGATGCACAAAAACATAATTTACCTTCTAATTCTATTATAAACACACATAATATCCATTGGTGTACACTCACAGGTATGCACTTATACATATTATTTGCATCATTTTCATAACATTGCAACCAGGAGGAAGGAACCCTTGGTACAATCGTGGATCCAGAGGGATCTCAGTACATACAAAAGAACAACACAATGGAAGTGAAGACCCCAGGTTTGATTTTTTTAATTATCATGCTACATTTCTAAGATTGATACATTATAAGTAGGTGTTGTAGCTGTGACAACAATCCTTAAATTGTTTTGATTCTATAGATGCACTCATGAATTTCCTCTAGGAGATATTCTTGTCTTGTTTCCTTTCGTTTGTTTTCTTGTTCCAGGCAGGTTAACAACAAAGGAATATGCTTATCCTTAAGGCTTCATAGGGAGTCACTTGACTCAGAAGGAGTCAAACTAATTGAGAAAGAGATACAATACTTTCTTTCTCTTTAACATTATAGAGGGAGATAACCATTGATACAGTTGATCCAGTTGTTCCAGTTGATATTTCCAGGGACTTTGCAGTAGGCCATGTTATCGCACAGTTTGTAGCTAGGAAAAGGGCTATAAGATTGAAGGCCAAACTAGCGTAACAGGAACCTATCCCACCCAATGTCACCACGATGGGGAGGTTCTTTCTCTTTAGGGAGATTAGGCCTAGGGGAGACGTCCCCGGTGACCTGTGGTTTTGAGGAGGCAGAAGGATAATGAGATAAGGACAAAATTTCCCCCTCACAAGTCACCACCCAAACAGAAATTCCCGACTAAACAACCAATAATGAAGTAAATCCCCAATGAAGAACACCTGCCCGGAACAAGACAACAACAAACAGATATATGCAAGCTATATTTTGATGGGTTAGTACTTCATAAGACTATATGATATTCAATATAAGCAATTTGAAAGTAAATGTTGATGAAGTCAATGTTTGCAAAATATCACTGAAAGTAAATGTCACTTCACCAATAAATACTAGAACGATATGGAATTCAATGCAACAAATCAATACTTAACTCAATTAATTCCTTTAACAACCATTCAATTTCTCATAAAATGAAATGTTGCTGCATTAAAGATGTAATAACCAAGGATGACGTTAGTGGCTAGGGTTAGTAAGTTATCTAGAGCTAGGGTTAGTGTATTTAGGTTTTCAATTGAAAAGTTTTGAGAGTGTTTAGATCAAGTTCTTACTTCAACGTTGGAGGACTTAGATCAGTGCCTTAGGGTTTAATGAAGTCATAAGTGAAGGACGCAAGAGTTGAAGGGTGTGAGATTTTAAAGGACAAGAGGGATAAGTTTGGAAGTGCTTCTAAAGTAGGGCTTCAAAATCATAACCCTAGGGGAGAGAGGCTCACTTCGGTGTTGCTAAAGCAAGGCCTCGTGCTCTCTCCTCCTTCCTAGAAAACAACTAGCTCAAATGAAATACAAAGTCAAGACAAGAGGGCTTAAAGAGGGTGAGGGTTTCTAAGGCAAGGCTCTTTCATAAAACCCTAAAAGAAAATGGCCCTAGGTGTAGATGACCTAGGCCTGGGACGTCCTCTTCCTCTTGAAGTCAAAACGGTATGGCTAGCTAAAGGGAGGAAGAAAAAGGAGTGTAGCTATGGCTAGGCTCTCTTCTTCTTCTTCAATGGCTAAAAGCTTTTCTATCAAGGGACATGAGACAAAGACCTACTTGTGTGCTTGTCACCTAGGGCTTTTGATTCAACAAATTATAAATACATGCAATAAAATAAGACTACAACCTGATGAGTGAGATTGTTGTGGGTGGGATTTTCAGTTTTCATCGGAAAAGCCACAGTATAGTCATTAGATTGTCGACGTTTCAGATCCAGATCAGGATCCATCTTCAGGACAAAGAGCCTGGGTTTTAAGAGAAAGGGAAGAGCTAGTATAAATATTAGAAGCGGGAAAGTTTATTAGTGTCGGCTAAGTAGAATTATTTAATAGTTTAAATTTATAAAATATCACTAGGGTTTCTTAATTTCTTGTTTATTAAAGGTTAGGATAATTTTAGGGTTTTATATTTGTAAATATATCCATATATATAATTATGTTTTGGGGTTTTGTTTGAGGTAAATTAAAGTGTTAATTCTAGGGTTAGGTTAATCAGGAGTGCTTGTCTAGGGTTTAATATTAGGGTTTTCTTATGTTTAAAAGGAATTTAGCGGGTTCTAATTAGTTTAAGGTAATGTACTAAGGTTTCAAAATAAATTTCATTTTCTAAGGTTTAATTTTTAATCAATTTAATTATTTTATAGGGTTTAAACTATATTATTTTATTTTATAAGAACTTATTAGGGTTTATATTGTTTATTTGAATTATTAATGTACTAAGGTCTCTAAATAAATTTTCATCTTCTAAGGTTTAATTTATAATTAATTAATTTAATTATTATATAGGGTTTATTGATATATTGTATTTGAAGGTTAAAACCCAGGCTCTTTGTCCTGAAGATGGATCCTGATCTGGATCCGAAACGTCGACAATCTAATGACTATACTGTGGCTTTTCCGATGAAAACTGAAAGACTACAACCATTCATTTAAGAATTTTTGTAGAAAAATACTTACAATTCATCAAAAATAACCATGCAAACCCTAGTTGTAACACCTTCCTTCAAGAAAAACACCATAGAATACCAAAAATCTCTTCCTTCAACAAGTGTGCCTTCCTTAAATCGGCTAATAACCCAAATAGGGTGCAAAAAATCAGACCTCACTAATGAATGAGTAAGTTGTGATGAAAAAATGAGAGTGAAAATCTCTCATTTATACAAAACCTTGACCTAAATTTACATTTTAGGTCAGGTAAAAGGCCGACAAGGCCAAATTATCAAAATTATACTGTTTTACATTAAATTGTCAAATCAAAACCGTAATTGAGATATAAAGAGATAAGAATCCCCTTTAAGGGAGGCGCTAGCCCCGTCTAGGGAAAAAGGGGCATCTTGGAGCAAAACGTTAGCCCTCCTTGGGCTTATCGAACCTTCCACACGTGCCAATACTGTCGAGTCTGCCACCCAAAATGTCCATACTGCTGGATGACATCATGGATATGATGGGTGATGTCCTAGGCCTTCCACGGCCAACATTCCACTGAAAAAGGGAAAATCCCCCTAGGTCAAGCTTTGTCGGGGTGCCTCTGGTGGAACGTCCTCTTCTTCTTTGGTGCAAGACACCGATCCATCTCTGTCTCATCTCTGCCCCATGGTGGGGTCTCAACATCCATTTGATGGGATCTTCAGCCCCATGGAGGTCTGAACTGATCATCTCCCCATGTGTACCGGTCCAAGTGGTACATGTTTGTCGGGTATGGTCCTGCACATCAAAGGCTACACCCTCCATGGGCTCATCAGTCACAGAGATCATAACAATGTCAATCACATTTCATCATTAATATTATTAAACACATGCATAAAATCCCTAATACATCAATCAATATCTCAAGGATGCTACACAAGCCTGCAATACAAGTCTGGAGAAAAGGACAAGGCTTCCTATTGGGCTAGTGTCAACAGAAAAAGGAAAGTTCCCAGAGAGACCTCATCCAAGCCATGCAAGTGGATGATGTGGTCAGGGGATGTCCAAGCGTGTGGGTGCAGTAAGGGCCAAGGATGCAACGTGTTATCTGTGGGTGCCTTTGTAGAAGGCGAGTTGTCCCTGTCATAGATGCATTTTTTCCAAGCCCATTCTTACCTTTATTCTTTGTATTCTTTTTATTCTTTTTTTTTATTTTTTTCTTCAAGAGCTAATCAGGGGACACTGCCTTGGCATGGTGACCAGAGCTAATAGCGTTACCCACAAGTACTTTTGCATAAATGAGAAGGTTGGCTTGTGATGATACCCCCTTTCGCTTGGCCATGCAACCAAGAGTCACTTCCCTGGTGTGGTAACCAACTAGAGGCAATATCATACTGCTAGATACCCATGAACCTAATAGGCTGGCTCGTGATGAGACCCCCTATCCTCTGATTAGTTATTGTTTTATTATTTTTTTGGGTCCCTCTTGTTTATTGCTGAGAAGTTTTTTATTGCTTTCTCGGGGATCCCTGGGTGAAGCATCTCGAGGTTTATTCTTAGGCTTTTATCTTTTACCAGCTTGCTTTTACCTTCTGGGCCTTTAGCCCCTTCTTCCCACGAGGTAAGGTGCAGTCCCGAAAATAGGTCAACCCAATGCCCAGACAAGGGGAATGGGATAGATGAGTGGGAAACAAGATGAAAAAGTGGTAGTATGATGGGAGTAGACGATGAATTTTCATAAATCCCCCCAGTGGCAAACCAAAAACCTATAGTCAGAGGCTTGCTAGGGCACCCTGTCAATCCCCCCAAACATGGTCAAGTGGGAAAATGTAAGATCCAAGCAGTTGTTAGAGATAAAAGGAATCATATGCATATATTCAAAGGTTTCAATGATCAAAAGTGACACATACCATGATACCTAGACCAATTACCTCATGGAGCAAGAACCTCTTCTGATACAGGACCAAGTTGATGGTGATGATGTTGCTGCTGCTGACAAGACACAGAAAATGGAAGAAGAAAAGGAGGGCCCTCTAGGGCCATTCTTAGGTCAATACTGCTCTCGGTGCTCCATGTCTAGGACCTGTGGGCCTCGAGACATGATCTCCTAGTTATCCCTAAAAAGTGGGGATAACATCTGGCTCCAACTCGAGGGCATGTGCTCACCGTAGAGCGCATGAGAACCTCAACATCTCTGGCATAACCTGCAGACCTGCTCAATCTCGATAGAAGTATCAGTAACAAAATTGGGGTGGTAATTCCATGCCAGCATACATATATATGTATATATACTAAAGTAAAACAATCAATATGCGAATGTAAAGAAAAGTACCGACCTTTACTTACCTGTTGGTTGGATGTTTGATGTAGTCAAACGACCAGTGTAGCCAATCCAACAATGTCCCACGATACCTGCCTTTGTGCTTCATTATAAACCAAAATAGTGATAAATCAAGCACAAAAATTTCATGAGTTATAATATATATCATATCATCAGAAATCTCAAAGTCTAACTCATGGAGGTGGGTGGGAGGGATAAAATCCTGCCAAGTCCATCTCTGAGGAAAGTACTCAATCCACCTCTGGAAGGGGTCATGAAAAGTCCACGGTTCATAATACTGGCTCAAGAGGTCTGCAAACTGCCTACCTAGGACGTCCTCATGCTCTGAAGCCTGGGAGGGGATCGACAAAGATCTAGCAGACGAATAGCAAACTCTCAAGGGAAAGTTGAAAAAATGAGATGATAGACTAAAATATGTAGTTTTCAACCAATCCTTGGATTCTCGAGTTTGCTTCACAGGAAACTCAATGCAAAAGGTATAAATCCCAACTACACCTTTGATGATACAACAAGGTAAGGTAATAAGAGGTGGCTGGGGAAAGAGGTCATGAGAATCCTTCTTTAGGCAAACAATATTCTTACTTATATCAAAATCTGAGCATAGTGGTGGTTGATAGTCATCTTCATTAGGTAAATCTAAGTGCTCAGAGGATTAATCATCAAAGGCCTCAAGGTAAGACCAAAAATCATCAGGCAAACACTATACTTGGTCAACCTTGGGTTTTTCGGGAGCATCGGTAAAAATATCATCTCCTTGTTGCCACTGGTCAAGAGCTTGCTGTGATAATTGCAAAGGAAACACTTGGAGATGAATCTTTATGTCATAGATAGGATCCATATCATAACCAACTGCATCCCACCTACATCTCCCAACATGTATGAACTCATCAAAATCAACTATGTCAGTGTCAGTATCATAACATGGAGGGTTCAAAACATTCAAAAGCTCACCCATTTCCTCTTCTTTTCCAAAATCATAAAGTAGAAAATCATCAAAATCTTGGAGAGGAGGGTAACTTACTTTTTCTTCTTGTGCATGCATTATTGTCTTATCCTCATGAGTATCCCTTTCTTCTTTGGTCATGCAGCAAGGAATATGCTCTTCATTCGGGGATTCCATTTCTCCATCATTGTCTGCATCATGGAATAAGGTATCATCAAAATCCTGAAAAGGAAAGAAACTAACCTTATCGGCTTGTTGTTGTGCAGGTGGAGAAGGCTCATGAATCTCTTCATCAAGAGGAAGAGGGCATGTTGATACTTCGTTATTGGGTTCCAACTCCTCAACTATTTCTTCAACAATCCCTCGTCAATCTATGGTTTTTTCCCCTTCTTCTTGGAGATCAATGATGAAGCTCTCAAGGGTAAACAAATTCTCTCCATTGAGAGTACTTAAGGTGAAGAGGAATCCTATATCAAACGAGGAGATCTTGTCCTCAATCACTACAGCCATGTAGTAAGCTTCATCGAGCGTCCTTGGGGTTATTTTATCAAGAGGGAAACTCATATATCCCAAAAGTGCACGAGTAAAGAGATGGACCAGACATCTCTCCTCAGGTTGATGACTCTCAGGAATCTGATATAACATGTTTTGAAATCTAATTTGGAAGTCTCTGACAGTTTCATCCTCATTTTGTCTTATGTTCTTGAGTTCTTCTAATAGTAATGGGATGTCTTTTTGTTGGATACCCCATCTCTTGAGAAAAATTTTCTCAAATTGCTCCATAGTCGTGATGATGGCCTCAAGGAGGTTATCATACCATTCTTTGGCATTGTAACAAAGTGTGGCAGAGAAAAGTTTCATGACCACGTCTTCATCATAATCATCGACCAGGTAGGATAGGAAGAAATTCCAGAAATTTCTCATGTGATAGTCAACTATTTCTCTATCACCACCAGAGAATCCAAGGAGCAAATTTATGTATTCAAAGGGCATTTGTTGAGGGTACCCTGGGATGTTACTCATGTCTAAAGGATTGTAGTCCCCAAGATCCCATTATGAATTCATTTTTGTCTTCATCATCAGTGGATTCGCCAGATAGTTTTCTTGAAACTATCAAAGAAATAGGGAAAACACCCTAGTGGAGTCACCAGGTAAGCTGGTAAGACAAGGTTTTGAGGCAAGGCTTACCGAAAAGGTTTGTTGTTTGAGGAGAATTGACTCGGTGTTCCCCTACAACGACGCCAAAATGTTATCTCATAGTTTGTATCTAGGAAAAGGTTTATAAGATTGAAGGCCAAACTGGCATAACAGGAACCTATCCCACCCAATGTCACCACGATGGGGAGGTTCTTTCTCTTTAGGGAGGTTAGGCCTAGGGGAGATGTCCCCGGTGACCTATGGTTTTGAGGAGGCAGAAGGATAATGAAATAAGGACAAACTTTCCCCTTCACAAGTCACCACCCAAACATAAAGTCTCGGCTAAACAACCAATAATGAAGTAAATCCCTAATGAAGAACACCTGCCTGGAACAAGACAACAACACACAAATATATGAAAGCTATATTTTGATGGGTTAGTACTTCATAAGACTATCAGATATTCAATATAAGCAATTTGAAAGTAAATGTTGACGAAGTCAATCTTTGCAAAATAGCACTGAAAGTAAATGTCACTTCACCAATAAATACTAGAACGATATGGCATTCAATGCAACAAATCGATACTTAACTCAATTAATGCCTTTAACTACCATTCAATTGCTCATAAAATGAAACGTTGTTGCATTAAAGATGTAATAACCAAGGATGACGTCAACAAATAGGGTTAGTAAGTTTGCTAGAGCTAGGGTTAGTGTAGTTAGGGTTTCAATTGAAAAGTTTTGAGAGTGTTTAGATCAAGTTCTTACTTCAACGTTGGAGGACTTAGATCAGTGCCTTAGGGTTTAATGGAGTCATAAGTGAAGGATGCAAGAGTTGAAGGAGGTGAGATTTTAAAGGACTAAACAGATAAGTATTGAAGTGTTGCTAAAGCAGGGCTTCAAAATCATAACCCTAGGGGAGAGAGGCTCACTTCGGTGTTGCTAAAGCAAGGCCTCGTGCTCTCTCCTCCTTCCCGGCAAATAACTAGCTCAAATGAAATACAAAGTCAAGACAAGAGGTCTTAAAGAGGGAGAGTGTTGCTAAGGCAAGGCTCTTTCATCAAACCTTAAAATAAAACGACCCTAGGTGTAGATGACCTAGGCCTGGGACGTCCTCTTCCTCTTGAAGTCAAAATGGTACGGCTAGCTAAAGGGAGGAAGAAAAAGGAGTGTAGTTATGGCTAGGCTCTCTTCTTCTTCTTCAATGGCTAAAATCTTTTCTATCAGGGGACATGAGACAAGGACCTACTTGTGTGCTTGTCACCTAGGGTTTTTGATTCAGCAAATTATAAATACATGCAAGAAAATAAGACTACAACCATTCATTTAAGAAGTTTTGCAGAAAAATACTTACAATTCATCAAAAATAACCATGCAAACCCTAGTTGTAACACCTTCCTTCAAGAAAAACACCATAGAATACCAAAAATATCTTCCTTCAACAAGTGCGCCTTCCTTAAATCATCCAATAACCCAAATAGGGCACAAAAAATTAGACCTCACTAATGAGTAAGTAAGTTGTGATGAAAAAATGAGAGTGAAAATCTCTCATTTATACAAACCCTTGACCTAATTTTACATTTTAGGTCAGGTAAAAGGCCGACAAGGCCAAATTATCAAAATTATACTGTTTTACATTAAATTATCAAATTAAAACCCTAATTGAGCTATAAATAGATAAGAAGCCCCTCTAAGGGAGGCATTAGCCCCTTCTAGGGCAAATGGGGCATCCTGGAGAAAAATTTTAGCCCTCCTTGGGCTTCTCCAACCTGCCACACATGCCAATATTGCCCAGTCTGCCTCCCAAAACATCCATACTACTGGATGACATCATGGCTATGATGGGTGACGTCCTAGGCCTTCCAAGGCCAACGTTCCACTGAAAAAGGGCAAATCCCCATAGGTCAAGCTCTGTTGGGGTGCCTCTGGTGGAACGTCCTCTTCTTCTTCGGTGCAAGACATTGATCCATATCTATCTTGTCTCTGCCCCATGGTGGGGTCTCAACATCCATATGATGGTCTCTTCAGCCCCATGGAGGTCCAAACTGATCATCTCCCCATGTGTACCAGTCCAAGTGGTACCTGTCTGTCGGGTATGGTCCTGCACATCAAAGGCTACGACCTCCATGGGCTCATCAATCACATGGATCATAGCAATGTCAATCACATTTCATCATTAATATTATTAAACACATGCATAAAATCCCTAATACATCAATCAATAGCTCAAGGACGCTACACAAGCATGCAATACAAGTCTGGGGAAAAGTACAAGTCTTCCTATTGAGCTAGTGTCCAAAGAAAAAGGAAAGTTCCCAGAGAGAAATCATCCAAGCCATGTAAGTGGATGATGTGGTTAGGGGATGTCCAAGTGTGTGGGTGCAATAAGGGCCAAGGATGCAACATGTTACCTGTGGGTGCCTTTGTAGAAGGCGAGTTGTCCCTGTCATGGATGCATTTTTTCCAAGCCCATTCTTGCCTTTATTCTTTGTATTCTTTTATTTGATTTTTTTGTTTAAGAGCTAATTAGGGGACACTGCCTTGGCGTGGTGACCAGAGATGATAGCGTTACCCACAAGTGATTTTGCAGAAATGAGAAGGTTGGCTCATGATGAGACCCCCTTTCCCTTGGACATGCAACCAAGAGTCACTTCCCTGGCGTGGTAACCAGCTGGTGGCAATGTCATACTGCTAGATACCCATGAACCTAATAGGCTGGCTCGTGATGAGATCCCCTATCCTCTGATTAGGTCTTGTTTTATTATTGTTTCGGGTCCCTCTTGTTTCTTCCTGAGAAGCTTTTTATTGCTTTCTTGGGGATCTCTGGGTGAAGCATCTCGAGGTTTATTCTTAGGCTTTTATCTCTTACCATCTTTCTTTTACCTTATGGGCCTTTAGCCCCTTCTTCCCACGAGGTAAGGTGCAGTCCTGAAAATAGGTCAACCCAATGCCTGGACAAGGGGAATGGGATAGATGAGCGGGAAACAAGATGAAAAAGTGGTAGTATGATGGGAGAAGACGATGGCTTTTCAGAAATCCCCCCAGTGGCAAACCAAAAACCTATAGACACAGGATTTCTAGGGCACCTTGTCAATCCCCCAAAACATGGTCAAGTGGGAAAATGTAAGATCCAAGAAGTTGTTAGATATAAAAGGAATCAGATGCATATATTCAAAGGTTTTAATGATCAAAAGTGACACATACCATGATACCTGGACCAATTACCTCATGGAGCAAGAACCTCTTCTGATACAGGACCAAGCCAATGGTGATGGATGTTGTTGCTGCTAACAAGACAAAGACAATGGAAGAAGAAACGGTGGGCCCTCCAAAGCTATTCTTAGGTCAATCCTTCTCTCGGTACTCCATGTCTAGGACCTGTGGGCCTCGAGACATGATCTCCTAGTTATCCCTAAAAAGTGGGAATAACGGGTCATAAAAGGATTGTCTTGGATTGACAAACTATGTAAGAGGAAGAAAGACATGCAACTGATGGAAGTGTCGAGATATAAAAAATGATACTTGTAGTCAGACGATTCTCACAAATAGAGGGAGTGAACTATGATGAGACATATTGATCCAGTATCCCGATGCACTTCCATCTGTACTTCCATCCATTGTTATAGATAACCATAGCATAGATAGGATCACTGAGAAATACACAATCACAAGAGACACATCATTTATCTTGGGAAACCCTCATGGGGGAGAAAACCCAACAAAAACTTCCTTAATATAGATAGCCAATACAATGCCAAGATAATAAACCAAACACTACAGAAAGTCCTCTCCTAAGTAATGTGCCTCTCTCTCTCTTCCTTCTTCTGCAACTGCAGCTCCAAACTTGCACTCTGGTGAACAAGTGAGTGAGTGAACAAATGAGGCACTAGCCTCTTGTTGGCACATAGGGCAGAACCAGGGTTCAACGCTTCAACAATGCACCAACAAAACCCTAACTACTGGCCCTTTTGGCAACACCTGTGAAGCAGATGAAGTCTCACCCGAGGTAGAGGCAGGGGTGGTTGCAAGACTCAAATGTCTACAACCTAGCTGGGACATAGATATGTAATTACACCACTCTCACAAATCACTTAGAAGTTAACATTCATCAGTATTTAACCCTTATTCACATCACAGATCCAAACCCTAATTACATAACAACACAATATTCAACCATATATAACACATCTAAGAACTTAACACATGGAAAGAGATTTGATCTAGCATTCATTCACATTACTAAGCACTAATCTATCATACTAGATTCATCTAAACATTCATTATTGCACTAAGCTTAAATCATATGAACAATATAACAACCATAATGCACAAATAAACCATAACACATGATATACATGGTTCACCCCAGTGTGGGGCTATGTCCACCAACTTTTCTCTTCTTTATTATCTTCTGTCAATCTTCCTACATGCACAAAGCCCAAAAAACCTACTCCGCATAGGATAGGAGATCTACGCGCACCTTGCTATATCATCCTTCCCCGAGTTAGTTCACTGCACAAAGACTTCTTACACAATCCACACACCATATTATTACAATCACTTGCACTTAGCTCTGCAAGATATCAACACATCATGCACAAAGAATCATAATCATTCATAGTTAGCTCACACTAGACTTCACTCTCCCCTCCTTTTTACTTACATCGCCTAGCTTTCTATTTATACATTACAAAATGGGCCTAAAAATAGGTAAACCCATGGGCCGACATCCCCATACCTGTTACATAAACCCTAAACCAAAAAGTCCCCTGAGAAGGGGTCGATATCCCACGATCTCCTCTTCGACTTACGCTCCGCCTTCGACCAGCCTGTCAAAGTCCCAAAAGAGGTCAAACGTGACCAAGGATCTCAAAAACTTGGTCAAGGGCCAACACCTCCTTTATTTATACAATCTTGCAGGTGCTAAAAGGATGTGTATTTTCATTGGCAGGGCCGACTTCTCCTTCTGGGTGGTTATAACCACTTTAATTAATTCTGGGGGTCGACTTCTCATTATGCATATTACAATTAGGGTTTTACCAATCTGCAAAAGGGGATTTGGTAATTTACAATGCCCGACATGATCAATCCACAAAAGGGGATTGATCTAATGAATAATACATCAATAACAAAATAAAATACTCTTTGCATTTACAATATTTCAACACTCCCCCTTAACAAGAAGGGTATTCTACAACAACATCAGGTGAGAGAGAGGGCATCATCATCAACAACATCTTGGAACACTGACTGGTGTATCTATAAATCATCAAAAGTTTTTCTCATCATCAATAGCAGCAACAACACATCACAAAGGATGGAGCATCATCAACATCAACACTAGGCTGAGAGTCTTTAGCACGAGGCTAGCATCACAGCATGAAGCTAGCTACACAATATCATCAACACAAAGTTGGCATCATAGTACGATACTAGAAACACAACATCATCAGCATGAAGTTGGCATCACAACACGAGGATGGAAACACATCATCACAGCACGAGGCTGGCACATCATCATAGCATGAGGCTGGCACATCATCAACACAAGGCTGGCATCACAACACTAGGCTGGAACATCATCAGCACAAGTCTGGCACATCATCAACACAAGGATGGCATCACAACACTAGGTTGGCACATCATCAACAGAAGGCTGGCATCTCAGCACTAGGCTAGCACATCATCATCATGGGGATGACATAACAACACTACTCCCCTTTTCGAGGGAGGTCCTTATGGACTACACCAAGCTTATCTCGAAAGTGCTAAAAATTTACATGAGATAGAGGCTTGGTCAACACATCAACAACCTGTTCATCCATGCTAACATATTGGAGCTTTATGGCTCCTCTCTACACCATGTCACAGATGTAATGATATCATATCTCTATGTTTTTTTACTTGTCATGGAACACAGGGTTCTCGATCATCTTTATACAACTCTAGTTATCACATAGGATCAAGGTTGCTTCCATCTCTATGTCGAATAGACCAGTAAACAAATTTTGAATCCATATGGCTTCACAACTGGTAGAACAAACAACAATGTATTATGCTTCTACTGTGTTGAGAGCAATGCTTGATTGCTTCCTACTCTTCCATGAGATCATGGTTGACCCCAGATTGAAACAACATTCTGAAGTGATATTTCTATCAGAGACACTTCCATCCCAATCTGAATCAGTATATCCATTCATTCTGAAGTCATGATCTCCATCATAACTGAGACCACAATCTAATGTACCCTTAAGATACCTCATCACATGTTTTGCAGCAACTAGGTGAACATGTCTGGGTTCTACCAGAAACTGACTCAAGATGTTCACAACGAAATAGATATCTGGCCTGGTGTTCGTCAAATACATCAACAATCCAATGATCTATCTATATAGTGTAGCATCAATCAATTCCAATGAAGAGTCAACCAAGAGATTCAACTTTGTTTCCATGGGTGTATTCATGGACTTGCACTCCAACATATCAAATCTCTTCAGTATTTCAGCTGCATACTTCCCTTGGTTAAGGAAGATCCTCTCTAGGCCCTACCATACCTCAAGACCTAAGAAATAGTGCATTAGGCCAAGGTATTTCATCTCAAATTCTGCAGCAAGATTCTTCTTACATTCAGTGATGATATTTTCTTCTCCAGTTAAGAATAAGTCATCCACATATAGCAGCAATATAACAGGCTCATCATTCATAACCTTGAAGTCAAGGTTAGAATTTTCTTTACTCCTGGTAAAGCCCAAGCTTGTCAAAAAACTATCAATCCTTCCATACCAAGCTCTAGGAGCTTGCTTCAATCCATATAGATCCTTCTTCAATTTGCACACATGAGTCTTCATGTCTTCAACTTCAAATCCTTGAGGTTGTTCTATATACACTTCTTCTTCAATGACACCATTTAAGAAGGCAGTTTTCACATCCATCTGGTGTAACTTCCACTTCATCTTAGCTGCAAGGGCTATGATGGTTCTTATTGAAGTGTATATGGCTACAAGAGAAAATGTCTCTTCATATTCAATTCCTTCCTTTTGGGAAAATCCACGAGCAATGAACCTTTCTTTATATTTTTCAATACTTCCATCAACAACATGTTTTATTTTGAAGAGCCATTTGGAAGATACCACATCCTTTCTCTTTGGTCTGGGAACTATTTCCCATACATAATTCTTTATAATGGATTGGTAGTCTTCTTTCATGGCATCTGCCCATTATTTCTTCTGAATGGATTCTTCAAAGAAGGTAGGCTCCTTCTCTAAGAGATCAAACATCAAAGCCATATAACTCGAGAATGGATTAGGTTTATTCACTTGTCTCATGGTTCCTTCGTGGACACCATACTTCTCTCCATATTGAATGAGTTTTCTTTCCTAGGATTTCTTTCTCTTTTGGGATATTTTCATCTGGGGAGGTTCTTAAGATTCTACTATGTCATGATCTTCTAGAATATCCTCATCAGGGGAAGCTATGACTTCCCTCACTGGTTCTACAACTCCGGGAGCTACAGGTTCCTCTTCATATACTTCTTCAAGATGACATCTTCTTGATTTCTTGAGTGTTGCATATTCATCAAAGGTTACATCCCTACTCATCTCAATATGATGGTAACCTGGTATATAAAATCTGAAGGCCTTGGAAACCTCACAGTATCCAACAAATATTCCCTTCTTTCCTGAAGGGTCCAACTTGGATCTCTTCTCTTTTGGAATATGTACAAATACTGGGCAACCAAATATTTTGAGATGGCTTACTTTTAGCTTCTTTACAGAGAATGTATCTTTAGGGGTATTGAACCCAAGTGCACTATGGGACAATCTATTTTGTATATATACTATTGTTTTTGTTGCTTCTTCCTATAGGCACATTGGAATATCTTGATCATGGATCATGGTTTTCACTGCTTCCATTATAGTTCTGTTCTTTCTTTCTGCTACACCGTTTTGTTGGGGATTGTAGGGAGTGGTGAGCTCCCTCTTGATCTCGAAATATTTTCAAAAGTTTTCAAACTCTTTTGAGGTGTATTCTCCTCCATTATCTGACTTGAGTATCTTGATCTTTCTTTCAGAAAGATTCTCTAACAAGGCTTTGAATTCCTTGAACTTACTGAACACTTCATCTTTTGATTTCAAAAAGTAAACCCAGGTTTTACGAGAATAGTCATCAATAAAAGATACATAGTATACATACCCAGTGATGGAGGATGATGGAATTGGGCCACACACATATGAGTGAATGATCTCTAGGACTCCTGCTTTACTGTCTCTCTTCGGAAAAGGGTTATTGATGTTCTTCCCTTGTGCACATCCATTGCACACACCTTCATGGTCAACTTTGAGTTCTGGTAGACCTGTGACTTCCTTGCTTACATAAGGTAATTCTTTGTAGTTGATGTGGGCTAATATTCTATTCCAAATTTCACATGGATTCTCTATGGAGTGGGTCATGGTTGCTTCTGAGTGACCCTTTATCTTATACAAGCCACCTTCTTCTTTTCCAATGACAATTGCTTCTTCCATGGTTTTTCCTTTGGCCCACATAAGAACTTCTCCATCTATAAAGGAAATTCTGAAGCCTTTCTTTTCTAAAGCTGATATGGAGAGTAATTTCTTTGTCAAACATGGTACATATAATACGTCTTTTATCTTCATTGGAGTCCCTGAATTAAGTTTGTAATTTGATTCTCCTACCCCCTTGATAGGGTATTGATAATCATCTCCAAGTGTAACTTTCTGAGAAAACTTATTTTCTGAAAGGCAAGAGAGAATGTCTCTTTGATCTGTCATGTGCTTGGAAGAACCATTATCAATGAGCCACGTGTCCTCACCAGGTGATACTGATCCTGAGAGGGATGAGATTAAGACATAATCTTCAATTCATTCCCTTATCATATTTGTGGGTGGCTTTTCATCTTCAACTGCATGGGAATGATACCTCTTGTTTTTCTTATTTTATTCTTCTTATCTAGCTGGACAATGTTTCACAATATGTCCCATATTTTTACAATGGTAACATTGGTAGGATGAGAAATATTTTCCTTTTCTTTGTCATTTCTGAAACTTCTAGAATCTCCATGGTTGAGATTCTTTATGTATGAATTTGTTTTGGGAGTGAGACTCATTATGAGTTTCTTTCTGGAAGTAAGACTTCTTTCTTCCTCCTTTGGCGTGAGTAGTTAGGGCTTGATTGTCATCTCTTGATAGAAAATCTTCTCGGTTAGCTACTCTTGATTCTTCTTGAATACATTCTTCCCAAAGACTGTCAAATTGTATTTTTTCCTTTCTGGCACAAATAGTTTGGATGAATTCATCCCAAGGTCTTGTGAGACCATTATGGGTCGTCATTATGAGTTTTTCTTCGTCTATAATATCTCCAATTGCTTCTAGCTCTTCTTTGAATTCTGATATTCTGGGGAAATATCCCTGGATCATTTCTCCTTTCCGCATCCTTGTATTCTTGAGTTGAGTTCTTAGATTCATATTCTGATTTATGTTCTTTCCTTCATATAATCTGGTTAGGGAATCAAACATTTCTTTTGGATTCTTGTTTGAAGACACTTGGGGAATCAAGCGATCTTTGATAGAATCTGCAATGATTCTTTTGGCCCTAATTGTGTCCTTTTGGTGTTTTGCTTTAGCTGAAGCATCGATGGGTATTGGTACATCTTATTTAATGAATCTTGCTAGGTCATTCTCTTCAAGAATGAGTCAAATCCTATACTTCTATGAACATAAGTTTTCCACACCTTCTAGCTTGTCAACAAGCTTAGTGCTTGCAGACATCTTTTACCTGGAGCTAGGAAAATGACCAAAAATGAAAGTGCTCAAAATTGAATTTTGAACTTACCAGGAGGTGCACTTGGCTGAGGCGAGTAGCCTGTTGTGATTAGATTTCAAAAAATACAACTTTTTCACCTTCAAACTTGACCAACGGATTTCTGGACTGGTGCTTCTGGTTTTATAGTACTTCTGGTACTGGTGAAAACCAGGGTTTCACTTTTCGGGAGATCTAACCACTGAAAAGGTGCGTTGAAGGTGCCAAAGAGTTCCTTGAGGTAGGGCACACTTTTCTAGATGGAGTTTGGGCTAAAATTCCTCTTCAATAAAAAGCCCTAATTTTCATGTACGACAATAGTGACGTTTTTCTTCTTCTTGTGAAATATGCTCTCTTCATCTTAGCTATGATACCATGTTAGAGTTTAATATATTATTAGGTTTCTTTTCAATTCACTAGATAACCATAGCATAGATAGGATCACTGAGAAATACACAATCACAAGAGACACATCATTTATTCTGGGAAACCCTCATGGGGGAGAAAACCCAACAAAAACTTTCTTAATATAGATAGCCAATACAATACCAAGAGAATAAACCAAACACTATAGAAAGTCCTCTCCCAAGTAATGTGCCTCTCTCTCTCTTCCTTCTTATCCAACTGCAACTCCAAACTTGCGCTCTGATGAACAAGTGATTGAGTGAACAAATGAGGCGCTAACCTCCTTTATTTATACAATCTGGTAGGTGCTTAAAGGACGTGTCTTTTCACTAGCAAGGTCAACTTATCCTTCTGGGTGGTTATAACCACTTTAATTAATTTTGGGGGCCGATTTCTCATTATGCATATTACAATTAGGGTTTGACCAATCCACAGAAGGGGTTTTGGTCATTTACAATGCCCGACATGATCAATCCACAAAAGGGGATTGATCTAATGAATAATAGATCAATAATAAAATAGAATACTCTTTGCAATTACAATATTTCAACATCCATGAGTTGGAAACTACATCATATAGATGGATTCTTGATGAGTTTGGGTTTCAACAAGAGTGTTGCTGATCCAAACCTATACTATTACATTGTTGGCGACAAGAGCCTGATTTTGATGACTTATTCAGGAAGCCATGTTGTTGGATACAAGCAAGCCTTGAATTCTAATTTCGAGATGAAGGATCTGCGTATGATGCACTACTTCTTAGGACAAGAAGTATGACAGAGGACCAATGAAACTTTTCCTAAGTCAAGATGTTAAGAACCAAATATCAATATAGCATAGAAAAACCTCAGAATAAGTACTCAACGCCTTGAAAAAGAGATAATTTCAGATAATAAGCCTCTTCAATGGGGCAACCTCCTTTTACCCCACATAAATGTTCAAGTACAAGATGACTCCAAATGAAAATGTCTCCTTAGTATATATATAGGAGACTAGGAGGTATAATTACAACTAATAGAATAAAACCGACATAAATAAAATAACATTACTAATGTAATATGCCCCAATTAAGGGGTAATGAGATAATATTAGGGCTTAACATGCCCCTCCCCTTGATACAAGTGTTGTTCGCAACACTTGAGTAACTCTGGATGCTTCTATATAAAAGACTCGTCTTCCCAAGTGGAATCTTCAGCCGATAGTTTCCTCCATTTAATGAGATACTCTGAAATGGATCTATTCCTCAGCTGGTGAATTCTTGTGCCAGTGATGGCTTCAGGATCCAATATGATTTTTCCTTCCTCGTCAAGTTCTGGCAATATAGTTTGAACTGGGATCTTGTCGCCTATAACCTTCTTTAAGCATGAAACATAGAAAACTGGGTGTACTCGTGAAGATGCAGGCAACTCCAATTCGTATGCCATAGTACCAATCTTTTGCAAAACCTTATAAGGGCCATAGTACTTTGGTGATAATTTATTATCCTTCTTGTCTTTCTTGAGGGACATCTATTTGTATGGTTGTAGTCTTAAAAACACCCAATCCCCTACTTCAAAACTTCTTTCACTATGATGTTGATTTGCTTGTTGTTTCATGCGATTTTGTGCCATGGTCAGGTTGTCCTTTAAGATTTGGAGAA
>ML845431.1:0-24698 GCA_009831015.1 Picea engelmannii | reverse complement strand
TAGACTCTGATTCTTGAAGGGATATTTGTGTGCCTCTCAAGAATCCTTGAGTGCTCTCCAACTCTCGAGTGAGTCGGTCTACCTCCAACTCCTGCCCCCTCAGGGCCCTATGATACAACTCTCCAATCCCCAGTAGGTAGTCTTTGTCTGTCAACAACTACTGGTAGTCAGTCCTCATCATAGACACTCTCTCCCGAAGAGTGTGAAAATCATCCATGGAAAATCCTCCATCTGAGCTACCATGTGCCACTGATGCTCTCCAACTGTAATCTGCCATCACTGCATGCATGTCATCAATATGTCTAGTGGCTGCCCTGATCATAGCCTCACTAACTCCCAACTGTGTTGCTAAGTGGTGTGACTCCTGATCATAGTCATGTTGGGGTACCCCCTCATGCCTCTCACTGCTAGTGCCATCACTAACAACACTCTCTGCAGAAGGTAAAGTGATGAACTGCCTGCTATCTACTGTGCCACTAGGTACTCCTGTATGCCACTGCATCCCATCACTAGATTCCATCTCCCCATGACTCACACTGTATCCTGTATGAGCAGCTGTATCCTCCTGTGCACTCAACCTGCTACTACCATCTGCGCCTGGATCCCATATAGTTGTATCCAGACACGTGCTATCGTCATCCTGACTGCTAAAGAGTGCATCATCATCCATGCAATCTGATCCTAGAAGTAAGTGCTCCATCCACCTGTCAACCTCTACCATCTGCTCAACCACTGGAGTCTCCAATAGTTGTGACTCCATATTCTCTGACTGACCTGTATGTGTGGGGCCAACTGTATGTACGTCATGTACCTCCTCCTGGATCTATGGGTCTACCTATCCATGGTGTGCATCCCTCACACTAGGCTCATCCATCATACCTGACGTGCCACTGATCTCCTCATCTGACGTGGCTATCATGGGTGTCTGAACATGTGTCAAATGTGTCACAACCCCCATAGGAGGCTCATCATCTCTAGGTGCTAACACGTGTGACTCCTCACTAGTGTCACCACTCTGTTGAGGCGTAAGGTCATCAATGGTATGTGATATGTCTACTAAGACACTAGTGCCATCTTCCTGTCCATCCAGCTGCCTATCCACTACACAAGGGTCATCATCCTCCTCAAGCATGCAAGAATCACTAGCCCCTGTGCAAGAGTCATCATCACTATCCTCTGAGGTAGAGTCACTATCACTAGCCCCTGTGAAAGAGTCATTGTCATCATCCGACTGCTCTGAGTCAACATCTGTCGCTTCATCCACACACACCCCATCATCACTGTCATGGTGCGTCTCAATAGTGTGCTTCTTACCCTTACCCCTACACCTATGATCTGGATTACAAAATGGTTAAATGCGACTAAATAAACTAACAATAATTGACTATATCAACAAACAAAGGATCTTAGTTGGAATACAAATAAGAAATTGCGGCTGAATAAAATAACAACACTCGGCTAGATCAAAATACAAAAGGATCTTAGCCAGAATAAAAATAAGCAGCTAAGAGATAATACCTGGAATATGGGAGCACTGTGGAATCAATGAAGAATGACGGAAGACCTGGATGATCTTCCCGGTGACTAGGGTGTGTCTTTAAACACTGAAATCATTCAACTGGTGTCTTACTCCTGGAATACACTGAACTATCTCTCCTAAGATGCGCCTCTTCTCCTCAATGACAAGTCATAATCTGCATAATGATGAATTAGGTCGCTGACCCTTTTTTTATAGCTTTCCAAAACCCTAATTCACTGTTGACTTTCAAAACCCTAAATCATTGTTGAAACCCTAATTCACTGTTGACTTCTATTTTTAGCTCATAATGACTTAAAATCACTTTTAACCCTTTTTAGCTCAATGTCACTTTCAAAATATAACACCTATGACTAGAGTGACCTCTAGTAACCCTGTTTACCCCTCTTTGGCCCTGGCTATAGTCTAACGGGGCGGTTTAGACCATTAAGCCTCCTCTCTGGATCTCATATTTGGAAAGGGACATTACATTCCTCCCTTCCCGAAATTGCTTTTCCTCAAGCAATACCAGTCCAGGGTGCTGCAACACCTGCTCGCTCTCCTAAGTAGCGTCCTCTACTAGAATCCCTCTCCATCTGATCAAACACTCTCTAATGACCCTACTCCCCAGTTTCTGCTCTCGGAACTACAAAACCTCCTCTGCAACTAACTCCAATTGTCCCTCCTCATCCAACGGTGGAAGCTCCTCGGATGTGCTAATCAATTGTCCCACTACCTTTTTGAGGCAAGACATGTGGAATACATTATGAATCTTGCTCCCCTCTGGAAGCTCTAACTCGTAAGAAACCTCGCCTACTCGGTGCATGATCCTGTAAGGACCATAAAATCTGGGCTTGATCTTCTCGGCCCCACTCTTATTCAGAGATGAATGTCTATAGGGTTGGAGTCTCAAGAAAACCAAAACTCCAACCTCAAAGCTGCACTCTATCTTGTGTTTGTCCGCACTTATATTCTGTTGGTTTTGCGTCGTCTGCAAGTTCTCTTTCAACAACTTGAGAATCTCCTAACTCTCTATGAACCAATCCTTGGCCTTAGGAGCTCTTCTCTCCTCGAAGACCAAGTATACCAAAGTGGGAGCATCATATCCGTATAATGCTCAGAAGGGTGTCATACCAATGGACATGTGGAAGGTGGTGTTGTAGAAATGTTCTCCTAAATGTAACCACTTTACCCATGTTCTTCGTTGTCCTCCTACATAGTTCCTCAAATACCCTTCAACCCACTTGTTCACAATCTCGGTTTGCCCATCTTTTTTAGGGTGATAGATGGTGCTAGGTGCCAACTCTGTCCCCACCAACTGAAACAAATCTCTCCAAAATGTCCCTATGAACCGACTGTCCCTATCACTGACGATGTTATTCGGCAACCCATGAAGTCGGAAGACCTCCCTGAAGAAAATCTTGACTACCTTAACTGTGTTGTACTCTGTCGATATGGCATAGAAGTGAGAAAACTTGGTCAATCTGTCAACCACTACATAGATACAGTCCTTACCCTGGACCTTGGGTAGACCTGTGATGAATTCCATAGATATACTCTCCCATTTCTACACTAGAATGGGGAGTGGTTGAAGTAGCCCTGCTAGAAGAGCATGCTCTGACTTGTTTTGCTGGCAAGTCACAGACTCACTGACATGTCTCATAACATCCTGTTTGAGGCCCTTCCATGAGAACCTCTCTCTGATCTGTCTATAGGTTTTGAAAAACCCCTGATGGCCTGCTAGAGGTGAATCATGAACTGTGGTGAGGATCTTCTTCTTGAGCCCTGAATCTACAACTAAGTAGGCTCTATCCTCGTAAAATATGACATCGTCAATGACCCTATACCGGTCATCCTACATCTTCCCATCCATCACCTCACAAGCAAACTTGTTCTTGGAATATTCCACTAACAAGTGGGATTTCCAATCTGCTGAAATATCCATCAAAGAACATGTCGCAGGTCTCCTCGATAGTGCATCGGTCACAATGTTCTTCTTCCCCTTGAAATACTCTATGTCAAATTCGAATTCATGTACCTTCATCACCCATTTCTGATGGCGCTCACTGAGGTCCTTCTGCTCAAGGAAATACTTCAAACTGTTGTGATCGGTCTTGACCACGAATTTGTTGCCCACCAAATATCGTCTAAACTTGGTCAAGGCATGCATTATTGCCAACATTTCCTTGTCATAAATGGAGTACAACCTCTCAGGTTGACTAATATTTCTACTCTCGAATATAATGGGGTGTCCTCCCTGCATCAAAACTGCACCGATCCCTTCGCCAGATGCGTCACACTCTAGTACAAATGGCAAGGTGAATTCTGGTAGTGCCAACACTGGACAAGTGCCCATGACTTCCTTCATGTGATCAAAGGCTTCCTATGATTTCTCGGTCCATATGAAGGCCCCATGCTTGGTAATATTATCATCGGTGCTCCAAGCTAAGAAAAACCCTGGACGAACCGCCTGTAATAGCTGCACAACCCAAAGAAGCTCCTCAATTTTGTCACATTCTTGGGCGTCGGCCAATCCAAAATGGCCCTGATCTTCTCTTGGTGCACCTGTACGCCCTGTGCACTGATGATGTGGCCTAAGTAAAGCATCTATGTCATACCTAACTCACACTTGGACTCTTTGGAATATAATGATTGTGCCTCCATGATGCTCAATACCTCATCCAGGTGCCTCATATGATCTTGCCATGACCGGCTATAGATCAAGATGTCATTGAAGAAAACCAATACTAATTTCCTTAACTGATCCATGAATATATGGTTCATGCAATACTGGAATGTAGCGGGTGCATTGGTTAGCCCAAATGGCATAACGAGGAACTCGAAGTGTCCAAAATGACATTGAAATGTCATCTTCTCTATGTCATGTTCTCGGATGTTGATCTGATGATATCCAGAGAGTAGATCAACTTTTGAGAAGAAAACTACCCCATGCAGTTCATCCATCAACTCATCAATGCATGGGATAGGGTACCGGTTCTTGATGGTTTTCTTGTTCAAGGATCGGTAATCAATGCACATCCTCATGGTGCCATCCTTCTTCAGAACTAAGATAACTGAAGAAGCAAATGGGTTGTTTCTCTGTCCGATGTGTCCCATCGCCAGAAATTCCTTGATTGCCTTCTCTATCTCATCCTTGAACCTCCTAGGATGATGATAGGGGGGGGTGATCATAGGTTTTTCCCCATCCTCCAACTCAATGGTGTGCTCAAACCCCCTGTCAGGTGGTCTCCCTGGTGGAATTTCCTCAAAGACCTATTGACGTCGTCCCAATAAATTCTTGATCTCTATATGGTATTGTTGTCGACCTTCTGAATCCTTCTGAGTAGTGATCAAGCATTCTGCGGAATATGCTACCTCCCCATGTCTAAATATCCTCTCCATCATCTTGGATGAAACTATCATGGGTGATCCTATCAACATACCTCTTAGAACAACCTTCTTCCCATCCAGATATCTCAATCCCATTTCCAAGGTTTGGTAGTTGGTAGTGATTTTTCTCAAGGTAATCATCCACTGAACTCCTAACACCACATCTGTGTCTAATAGTTCAACCACATAAAATGTGTCTCTAATGCAGGAGCATCTCTCCACGTCATCCAGCCAACCAGCCAACCACGTCGAGAGTGTGCATTCAAAGCTGAAGAGAGGCGCAACCTCATTTGAAATTTGAATTGAATGTAATTAAATGCTTAGGCTGGTGAGAAATAGAAGTTGTGCCTTTGTGCAGGCATTAGGTAGATCATATTTAATGCTAGATCGGTTGAGATCTAGATCCAGGCGTTGGACTAGATAGCCATTGAATGTAATTTATAAGGGTAGGTAAATTCTGGAGGGAAGCGCTCAATTGAGCCCCTCAGGTAAAAGAGATTTTCAGATCTCATTTTGGGGGAGTTAGTTGGAAGATTGTATGAGAGCCCGAGAGAGCTCAGGAAAACCATTGTAAAGATACAGGCATTTTTTCCATTGTTAATATAACAGAGAAGTTTTTCCTTCATTTCTATGTTGAATGGATGTATGTTAGGCATTTGCAGGAGTGTGTTTGATTTCAGGGTGAATGTCTTTGAGGTTTCATGCCAGGAGGACGTGACAGAGTATTGCGGTCTCTGAATACCAGTGCACTGAGGATGCACTTCTGAAAACTACGGGTTCAGACAAAGGCGTGTTGTGGCATAAGAACTGGAGTCAACAAATCAGGAGGAAGATCTTTGAGGTTGTTGAACACCTCAGGAGGCAAGGTTGTGTGGGAGAAGACATAGTTGCAAACAGAATCTCTTAGGAGTTTTGTAAGGCTCTTCCAAGAGGGTATTGAGCACAGGCACAAGGTGCAGTTGGAGGAACTCTGCTGTGAGTTCAAAAGACAGAATCTCTGAGGAGTTTTGTAGAGCTCTGCCAAGTGGGAATTGAGCGTATGCGTTGCGGTGAATTTGAGGAAGGAAATCTTCTGGGAGTTCAAAGGAAACATAATCACTGAGGATTTTGAGAAGCTCTACCAGGTGGGCATTGAACAGGTGTATAGGCACACAAGAGAAGACAGAACCGTTGAGTGTTCTGTGAGAAAAGAGAAGTAACTCTACCAGGAGAGCATCGAGTCAGTGTGCAGGTAGGCACAGAGTGAAGAGAACTCTTTGAGTTATGGAACTTGGAGGAAGAATCCACTGAAGGATCTTCGCGGGGTTACTGAATACTCAGAAGCACTTAGCAAAAGGTTGTTGGAGTGAAGGATAGCCAGGAGGCATCCATACATTCTCCATCTATGGGAGAAGGAAGATTAAAATCCCTTAGGGGTCTGAGCGGTTTGTAGAAGCTCAGGAGGGCCAGCATTTTCATACACGCAGCGAAGCTCAGACTCGAGAGCTCGCAGAGGAAAGAGAGAAAGGGTCGAGGCCTTTGGCTTCTGGAATTTATTCCAAGTCTGGAAAGAAGGAGTGTAAAGAAGGAAGAGACCGACAGACGTCGGATCTTACTCAGAAATCTCGTCAGTCGTTGGATCGGGTGAAGGCGCACAGAGGTTAAGCCTCTAGAGGAGCGTAGAGAAGGATAACATATATGAGCCATTATATCTGGAGCAGGATCACCATCAGTCATCGGATCTGTAGAAGTGCGAGGGAGTTAATTCCTCGTGAAGAGGAGAAGAAGTTCGGATAAGGGGTGGATCCATTGGGATATTGGAACTCGGGAAATCGATATTCTCGTGGTCGTGAGAACTGGAACATCGGAAGTCTCAAAATTCCGATGAGATCAGAGTCGTCCGGTAGCGGAGACACATGGCAGAGATCGAGCAAGAGTCGGGATATTGACCATCGGGAAATCGGAGTTCCTGAGGAAAAGAAAAGTTTGACATCGAAAGTCTCGAAATCCCGGAGGAATCGGGACCGTCCATATGGAAGGACGCATGGCAGCGATCGGTGTCATCGGGAAAGCCCTGATAAGGAAGCGTCCATCGGAGTTTAGTGGGGGACAGTTGTCAACACATGAGGGCTAACGAAAGAGCTATAGTGGAAGCCAGCTGTCAGTGTAGCAGAGAGTCGGGATTCGAGGAGTCGGGAATCCCGTAGGCATACACATTTGGGCATTGGAAACCCCGTAGCCCCGACGGGAGACAAGACTATGGTCACAGAAATAGTGGTCGCATTGGCCAGGGCTTAGCTTGGAGGGCTAAAGCGAGTTGGGAATCGGAGGATCACGGATCCAAAGGATGTTTGCAATTTGGCATCGAAAAGTCCGAAACCCTGATGAAGAGTATGACTGCGGTCATACGGAGGGTGGTCATATGGTGAGAGTATAGCTCGGAGCGGATAGCACGAAAGGAGCTCATCGGTGATCGGGGATTCAAGAGGACAGTGACTCTCGACATCAAGAAGGACAAAACCCCGAACCCCGAAACTGAGTCGGGGACAACCACGGTTAGGTGCAGAGGCCGTGAAGAAAGAAGAAAGACATGTGGGTCAGGTTTTCACAGAGGTTCCAGAAAGGGATCTAAGGGTTGCTTTGGCTCTGAAGAGGGATTTTGAAACGATCCTATGAGAAGGAGGTCGGGAGAAGACCCTGAGGGGTGAGAGAAAAATCCTCACTGCGTCAAGTGGTATCAGAGCAGGAAATTCATCTGTATATTGCAGGTGAAAAAAGGCAGAGTGTTGAGGGCTCTATGATGATTGTTTGCAGGTAGGAAACAGTCGAGAAGACAGTCAGGGAGACTGTAGGATAATGAAGCTGGTAGAACTCTTAGTGCGGAGTGACAGCAGCAGGACTGCTAGGAGAGAAGACAGTGATAGCACCATGGTTACTAAAGGACATAGGCATGCTAGGAGGAAGAGCCAAGAAGAGAAGCTTGCTGAATTAAGGGCAGATATAGAAAATCTTGCATTGAATATACAACAGGATAAGGAGCTGAGATGGGTATATGAATGGCCCATGAAAGATGCCAAAAGCAAAATGACCAGCCAAGGAGTTGATGGTCAGAAGACAGCAGGGGTTGTTAAAAAGACAGTTGAGGTATGTAAACCAGAGACTGGGAGAGGTCTCGATGATGAAGAGGATGAATTGGGATTAGTTGAAGATCTCAAGAACTACCATGAGGGAAGGGATGAAATTCCATATTTCTAAGAGGGAAACGGGTTGAGATCACTGCGGGATCTCATAGACTGTCAGGAGGACAGCCAAGGAATTCCAATTTTCCAGGAGGGAAATGATAAGAGGTCATTGCGGGATCTCGAAGACTGCCAGGAGGGCAGCGGAAGCATCTTAAACTGCCAGGTGGGCAGAGATGAACCTTCGAGACTGTCTAAAAGTCTCATGGACTCTGAGAAGAGTTCAATTCAGCAAGGAGTGTTGATGAATATGGGATCGGTTGATCTCATAGTCTTCCAGGAGGGCAGCGAAAGCATCCCATATTTCCAGATGGGCAGGGATGAGCAGATGAGACTATCGGTGGGTCTCGTAAACTCAGAAGTGAGTTGGAATCAGCAAGGGAAGTTGACAGAGCAGATGGACTTGGATCAGCAGATGCAGCTGACAGAGGTGAAAGATCAGGATGATCTTCTGATGATTGGGGGAATTGGAGTATTCCTATCATTTGCCCAGGAAGAGGAAGAAATTTGTGTTGCAGATGGTGCAGCAGCAGAACAGTCATAGCTGATGATGACTGTCAGAAAAGAAGAAGAGTGGGAGCAGACTTTGGGAGCTGCCCAAACAAAAGAAGCAGAAGAGGATGATGAGCATTCTGAGGAATGGCTCAATATTTTCAGCCAGAAAGATGAAAAGACTGCAACAGGGGAGGTTGCAGAAGCAGAGGAAGAAGGGGCAGACAACATTTGTTTTTTTGATCTGTGGAAATAGGTTGAAGCCCTGGACAAAAGGGTGAAAGTGCAGAGTGTGCACATCCAACAAGTGAAGTTGGAAATGGATGGAGGAGGCATGGGAGATCATGGTGATCTTCTCATGTGCCAAAAAATTTTGCAGCTGAGGAGACTGCACGAACAGAGCCAGCCACTGGAGCAGTTGGATGCAGTGATCGAGGAGATCATGGAGTTGATGTTGAGGTCAGTAGACACTGCCAGTGAGGAGAGGCTGGGCAGAAAAGAAGCAGCAGCAGCGGCGCAGCAGAAGCAGCAGCAGCAGCGACGCAGCAGAAGCAGCAGCAACAGTAGAATGGAGCAGATGGGAAGCTCCAGATGTTTTTTTGGGATCCAGGAGGATTTCCAACCCCTTAGAGGGGAAGCGCATGAGCAGGAGCTCATGATTTTGTAGCTGAGGAGTTTGATGTAGGAGCATCTCTCCACATTAGCCAGCCAGCCATCCAACCACGTCGAGAGCGTGCATTCAATGCTGAAGAGAGGCGCAGCCTCATTTGAAATATGAATTTAATGTAATTAAATGCTTAGGTTGGTTAGCCATAGAAGTCATGCCTTTGTGCAGGCATTAGGTAGATCATATTTAATGCTAGATCGGCTGAGATCTAGATCCAGGCGCTGGACTAGACAGCCATTGAATGTAATTTATTAGGGTAGGTAAATTCTGGAGGGAAGCGCTCGATTGCGCCCCTCAGGTAAAAGAGATTTTGAGATCTCATTTTGGGGGAGTTAGTTGGAAGATTGTATGAGAGCTCGAGAGATCTCAAGAACACCATTGTAAAGATACAGGCATTTTTGCCATTGTTAATATAACAGAGCAGTTTTTCCTGCATTTCTATGTTGAATGGATGTTTGTGTGTGTTATTTATGTATGTTGTAGATGTATGTTAGGCATTTGCAGGAGTGTGTTTGATTTCAGGGTGAATTTCTTTGAGGTTTCATGCTAGGAGGGCGTGACAGAGTACTGCGGTCTCTGAATACCGGTGCACTGAGGATGCACTTCTGAAAACTGCGGGTTCAGACAAAGGCGTGTTGTGGCACAAGAACTGGAGTCAACAACTCAGGAGGAATATCTTTGAGGTTGCTGAACACCTCAGGAGGCAAGGCTGTGTGGGAGAAGACACAGTTGCATACATAATCTCTTAGGAGTTATGTAAGGCTCTGCCAAGAGGGTATTGAGCACAAGCACAAGGTGCAGTTGGAGGAACTCTGCTGTGAGTTCAGAAGACAAAATCTCTGAGGAGTTATGTAGAGCTCTGCCAAGTGGGCATTGAGCGTATGCGTTGCGGTGCATTTGAGGAAGGAACTCTGCTGGGAGTTCAAAGGAAACAGAATCACTAAGGATTATGAGAAGTTCTGCCAGGTGGGCATTGAACAGGTGTATAGGCGCACAAGAGAAGACAGAACCATTGAGTGTTTTGTGAGAAAAGAGAAGGAACTCTGCCAGGAGGGCATCGAGTCAGTGTGCAGGTAGGCACAGAGTGAAGAGAACTCTTTGAGTTCTGGAACTTGGAGGAAGAATCCACTGAAGGATATTCGCGGGGTTACTGAATACTCAAAAGCAATCAACAAGAGGTTGTTGGAGTGAAGGATAGCCAGGAGGCATCCATACATTCTCCATCTGTGGGAGAAGGAAGATTAAAATCCCTTAGGGGTCTGAGCGGTTTGTAGAAGCTCAGGAGGGCCAACGTTTTCATACGCGCAGTGAAGCTCAGAGTCGAGAGCTCGCAGAGGAAAGAGAGCAAGGTTCGAGGCCTTTGGCTTCTGGAAATTCTTCCAAGTCTGGAAAGAAGGAGTGTAAAGAAGGAGGAGATCGACAGCCATCGGATCTCACTCAAAAATCCCGTCAGTCGTTGGATCGGGTGAAGGCGCACAGAGGTTAAGCCTTTGGAGGAGCGTAGAGAAGGAGAACAGATCTGAGCCGTTAGATCTGGAGCAGGATCGTCGTCAACCGTCATATCTGAAGAAGTGCGAGGGAGTTAAGTCCTCGTGAGGAGGAGAAGAAGTCTCGATAAGGGGTGCAGCCATCGGGATATCAGCACTCAGGAAATCGAGATTCTCGTGGTCGTGAGAACCGGGACATCGGAAGTCTTGAAATTTCGACGAGATCAGAGTCGTCCAGTAGCGGAGACACGTGGTAGAGATCGAGCAAGAGTCAGGATATTGACCATCGGGAAATCGGAGTTCCCGAGGAAAAGAAAAGTTTGACATCGAAAGTCTCAAAATCCTGGAGGAATCGGGACCGTCCATCTGGAAGGACGCGTGGCAGCGATCGGTGTCATCGGGAAAGACCCGATAAGGAAGCGCCCATCAGAGTTTAGTTCATCGGGATATAGGTGATCCTGGGGACAAGTTGTTTGTGCACTTTGGAATCGCAAAACGCGATACCCCGATCAGTGGGGGACAACTGTCAGCACATCAGGGCTAAGGAAAGAGCTATAGTGGAAGCCAGCTGTCAGTGCAGCGGAGAGTCGGGATTCGAGGAGTCGGGAATCCCGTAGGCATACGCATTTGGGCATTGGAAACCCCGTATCCCCGACGGGAGACAAGACTATGGTCACAGAAATAGTGGTCGCATTGGCCAGGGCTTAGCTTGGAGGGCTAAAGCACGTCGGGAATCGGAGGATCGCAGATCCAAAGGACGTTTGCAATTTGGCATCGAAAATTCTGAAACCCCGATGAAGAGTATGAATGCGGTCATACAGAGGGTGTTCATATGGTGAGAGTATAGCTCGGAGGGGATAGCACGAAAGGATCTCATCGGTGATCGGGGATTCGAGAGGACAGTGACTCTCGAGATCAAGAAGGACAAAACCCCGAACCCCGAAACTGAGTCGGGGACAACCACGGTTAGGTGCAGAGGCCGTGAAGAAAGAATAAAGACCTATGGGTCAGGTTTTTATAGAGGTTCCATAAAGGGATCTAAGGGCCGCTTCGGCTCCGAAGCGGGATTTTGAAATGATCCTATGAGCAGGAGGTCGGGAGAAGACCCTGCGGGGTGAGAGACAAAATCCTCACTGCGTCAGTCTCTCACTTTGTAGTTTCCTAACTTCATCTCTAAGTTTGGAACTCTGTCTAGACACTCCACTGTGTGGCCATCTCCTACAGCAACATCAAACCCCTCAAACTCCTATGTTTGAAGTGCCTGTCTCGATACTAGTGAAGCGTCGATGAAGTTGTGGGTGGCCCCACTATCTATCAGGGTGATTTATCGTTACCCCTAAATAATCCCTCTGATACGAAGGGTATCATACCTGGGAACACTAGGAAGGGTCACTATGATACCTCCCTTTGCCAGTTTCCTCCTGTTAGCATGTTCTGGTGGTTATGGAACTATGGAGGATGGGCTCCTGCCGGTGTCGGTGGTCTATGGGGAGGCTTCTCCTCTATTGGTGTTGACTCCTCCTATGAACTACTGGATCCACTTTCCTGATCCTCCTCCTCACTGTCCATGTTGTCTGTTGCTACCTCAATATAATGAATCTCTCCCTTGTCCATGCACCTATGGCCTAGGACCCAAGGATCTTTGCAGATGAAGCAAAGCTTCTTCCTCATAAGATATCACATAGTATCATCATCCAACTTCTCCTTGCCCTTCCATTATCTATGGAATGGATTCCTATCTCGATCCCTCTGGGGCACAAATGGTTTGGAGAAATTTTTAGTCTTTGGCACTGAGTCTGCCAGATATCGGGTGTGAAGGATGACATCCTGCAAAGTGGGAGGCCTATATGCCTTCACCCATCCTCTCAAAGGCTCTGTGATTCCTCCTGTGAATATCATGATCATCCTAGGCTCTGATGTATCTGTCACTGCCACAGCTACCCGTTGAAACTCTGTGATGAACGCCTTTGTTGTGCTAGTTTGTCTCAACTGGGCTAGATCCCTGAAGTGTATCTCGGGATCCTTCCTGTTAAACCTGTCCATGAGCCTATCTGTAAACTCCCTATAGGAGGTGATTCGACTGTGACCCAATGTCACCAGTCCATGATACCACCACTCATGTGCCTCACCCTCCAAGTGTAAGGTCGCAAAACTAATGGCCTCTGTCTCGGTCATCTGGTTGATATTGTAATACGTGTCTAGCTTATGTACCCAAGATCTGGTGGTGTATTTGGATGATCCTTCAAAAGAAGAGATGGTGAGTTTCCCAACTTTTCGGATGAAATCAAGTTTATGCTCATGTTATTGTTATTGTCCTCCCCTCTGTGGATCTCTGGGGTGGTTCTTGAGTCTGAGTCCATATTACTCGACTAAGGTCATGTCCTGATGGAAGTCACGACCTAATGCTATGTACTCCCTCCTATACTATGCAATGTCGTCAGCATGAGTGGGTGTCCTCTATGCTATCGGTGGTGGTGTTGCTAATGGGAGTACCCTCTAGAAACTGGGAAACAAGGTTCTTGGAATCATACTTGCAGAGGTGTATGTGCGAGAGGGTGACTGGGGTCTACTGCCTTCTCCTGAGTTCCCCTATGCTTCATGTGGGACTTTTGTATCTGGGGTGACCACTCTAGTTAATCTATCAACCACCTATGCCAAGGACTGAGACATGGTTCGTTGACTAGCTAACATATCGTTGATAACCTGCATGAAAGATGCCTATGGATCTATGGGGGGCTTTCCACTTCCCTCTGGTCGCTCATATCTGTCTCCTAGCATCCTCTTTGCCTTGTGCTCAGCCTCACACTTTTCCCTTCTCTTTGCTTCTATGTGTGCCTCTTCCTCTTCCTCTGAGCTAAGAGGAAAAGGGGGGAAATCAGGCCTATGCCTTCTTTCTTGATGTCTGTTGTAAGTAAAATATTGATCACCTACGTGTTCACGTCCCTCTGGGTATTCTATTGCACTCATTGTCTTTAGTCACAGGCTGGCTGGACTAAAGCTCTAATACCACTGTAATGTTCCTGACTTGGCTAGTCTAGGAAACGTTGTTAATGTGTGTGTAGGATCAAAGGTTTACAGCATATAAATGATCATACAAATAATAAACGCGACAAAGGACTGCAAAGTTTGTATTATGATATCTTTTTGGATTAGAAAATGGTCAAATGCGGATGAATAAACTGAAAACACTCGACTAGATCAACAGACAAAGGATCTTAGCTAGAATACAAATAAGCAACTGCGGTTGAATAAAATAACATCACTCGACTAGATCAAATACAAAAGGATCTTAGTTGGAATACAAATAAGCAACTAAAAGATAATACCCAGAATATGGGAGCACTGTGGAATCAATGAAGAATGATGGAAGATCTGGATGATCTTCCTGGTGACTAGGGTGTGTCTTTCAACACCGAAATCATCCAACTGGTGTCTTCCTCCTGGAATACACTGAACTATCTCTCCTGAGATGTGCCTCTTCTCCTCAATAACAAGTCATAATCTGCATAATGATGAATTAGGTCACTGACCCTTCCTTTATAGCTTTCCAAAACCCTAAATCATGTTGAAACCCTAATTCACTATTGACTTCCAAAACCCTAAATCATTGTTGAAACCCTAATTCATTGTTGACTTCTATTTTTAGCTCATAATGACTTAAAAGCGCTTTTAACCCTTTTTATCTCAATTTCACTTTTCGAATATAACACATGTGACTGGAGTGACCTCTAGTAACCTTGTTTACCCCTCTTTGGCCCTAGCTATAGCCTAACGAGGCAGTTTAGACCATTAAGCCTCCTCTCTGGAGCTCCTATTTGGAAATGGACATTACAATTATCGTATGGACAGGTTAATACTTCAATTAGTGTTGTGTATAAATCAAGGGCTTAACTCAGTGGAAGGTGTGGTGATCCACAGTCGCAGGGTTGAACCCACTCTGATACCATATGAAACAGCCCAACCGTTATGACAAACTAAACGACATATAAAATGTAAAAAAAAATTGTTTGTGTTAGGGAAAAACATTACCAATAACAACAACCTCAATGACATGTTAACCAAAACATCAATGAAACACAAATCAACATTCACAACATAAGCTGAAACATTAATGCCATAATTAACGATATACATAATGACGCATTAAATCCATAAATAGCGGCCCATAGTCAATGCATTCAACGATTAAATGATGACACATAAACTTCAAGGATCAAAGAATAATGACAGACAGTAACACTTCTCCCTACTCATCATTGAAATAATTACAACGTCATCAACGCGTCAGCGAAGGATGGCAACATATAATCAATCATCAATCCATCACCCTAATCTATAATAAATCACGACATGAGAGTAATCATTCGCATAACACATCATATACCAATGTTAAAATCAAGGCGTAAAATTGACATCTGCTTTACTTTAGAGCGTGTGATTAATCAACCATTAAATCAACCAATAATCTACATTGTCTCAAGCGCGCAATTAATCTAGTCGCTTAGGAAGTTACGCATCAACAATAAGACGAAGTGCGATAAATCTAAGAGCTTAATCATTAAACAAATTCCAAGGCGCAACGTAATCACCTAAAGTTTATTGGCGCAAGATCTTGTAAAATCCTAAACAATCAATGTCATTCATTATCCTAGATGTGCAGGAGTAAACAATGCATTTTAGATGGCACAAGATGTTAGAACGCTTAGTCAATAATTGTCAACATTAATTTAAAGGTGAAGGATTAATCAACCCTAAATTTTAAGTGGCGCACATAAATCATTACTTAGTCAATTCTCATCAACAATGATTCCAAGGTGTAACTTAGTCTAAAAACGCAGTCATCAACATAACCCAGTGATGGTTATCTTGATGGTTATTTTAGAATTCTATGGGGTTAAACTAAGTTTACAACTAAACAATGAATCCACTCATTAAAGAATTAGTTGTTTAGACACTTCAAAAAATTAAAGCAATAATCAAAGAAAACTTATTCAACTTAAATGTTTATTACTCCAAATTAACAAGGACTTTTAAACTTAAACAACAATGATAACCCCACACAAGTGCTTTTCAAGACGTGTACCCATAGCTATACACCATCATTCTCACACTAAAGGGGATTTTGGATAGTTCCTTATTCATTTAAATAATCACACACACACACACACACACACACACACATGCATATATATATATATATATATATATATATATCAAGGTTTTTATTTCAATCATAGGAAAACAAATAAAGTAGACTCACTCAACCTATAGGTTCCATTCAACACATAACATAATATTTATTGATTCTTTGGCTAAATTTAACAGAGAAAAGAAACAACGATAAGACTTAGGGATTACTAAAACCCAAGGGCAAGGATTTACGAAGTGATAATGACCTGTAAGTCTTATGTGGAAGTAAATATGAAATCATTATAACAACCTGAGTCATATCCCTACAAAGGTAACCCCTCTAAAATTGGGTGTCGCTCGATCGCTAAATTCTATACGTAAGGAAGGATCAATCACAAATTAATTCTTGTCAAAACAAGGTATCAATCGTTACGCTCTGAGTTTTCCAATCTTCTCTTAAATTCAGCATCTCCTTCTTCTAGGAATAAAGTTGATTCAGGGATTATGTGCACACTATGTGGACAAATTTCGGGAGCTCTAACGAAAACGCTAAGAGAAACGCTCCACTTGCTCGGTTGAGTTAAACTTGGTGTAGAGGTTTCTCTGCCATTGGAACACACCCAAGGGAGGCCCCATTGCTCTGTCAGTTAATTAAGGTGCAGCTTGCTGCTGCCAGTGGCAATACGCAGTAGGGAAAGTCTCCCATCCAAACGCCCAGCTAATGGGTGCAACTCGCAGGGAAAAGCATAAATAACTTTGCCTAGGGGAGATACGAGGAAGCTGGGAAAAAAAATTTGAATGCAGAGAATGGAAACACCGAGGTCGCAGCAATAACTGGTTGATGAAGGATACGAGAAGGTTGGGAGAAGTTTTAAATAAACGCAGAGAAAAGAGAGAGATATCAGTCCATATATTTGCATCTAAATCAATCATCATACAAGTAATATATAGCAGAAAATTTCGCGTGGAATAGGTTCGTCACACAGACCATATGTAAAATAGAAAATGAATTTTTAAAGAAACACAGAGCAAAGAGAGAGATACCAGTCCATATATTTGCATCTAAATCAATCATCATATAAGTAATATATAGCAGAAAAGTTTGAGTGGAATAGGTTCTTCACACAGGCCATATGAAAAATAGAAAACAAAGTTTTAAAGAAACGCAGAGAAAAGAGAGAGATATCAGTCCATTTATTGCATCCTAATCAATCACCATACAAGTAATATATAGCAAAAAATTTCATGTGGAATAGGTTCATCGCATAGGCCATATGTAAAATAGAAAATGAAGTTTTAAAGAAATGTAGAGAAAAGAGAGAGATATCATTCCATATATTATCATCTAAATCAATCATCATACAAGTAATATATAGCAGAAACGTTCACGTGGAATAGGTTCATCACACAGTGATGTAGACCCCCCTCCCCTACGGGGTTCTGCGACCTCCCGGTCACTGGATCATTCCAAATACAAGCTGAAATAGCTCATTCGGGCTACTACTGGAACCCCTCGAAAAAATCCACAGGACCCTTTCTCCCTGGCACAGGCCTTGAGAAAAACTTGCGCATGTGCTCAATCCTTTGGTGCCCTTCCTAGTTCTAAACCAACACCCACAACACAACGCTGGCTCCTTTCACTATTTTCCCCTTAAATCTCTTCCACGTGACCATTGGCGCGATCACAGGGCTAACCCAAAAAGAGTATTTCGCATTTCACTATTTTGGGAGTGTTGACGTGCTGTGAACCCAATACTCCAACCTACGAAACCCCGAAATCTGATTCCTTTCCAAGACAGATCTAACGGCTCTACACTCTCCTCAATCGACGATGTCGATCATTTCGCAATGTCGTGAGTCAGGACTTCACATCTCTCGACTTCTCATTCCTTCAAAATCTCGGATTCTGAAATGTCGATCCCTAATTTAAGAACCTAGCCAACTGATAATGCCTCACTTATCCTTCAACCATGTGCACCTTCATTGTAACCTGGGGCCCTTCTCCAGAGTGCGTGGGAATTTCATGGTTTGTGAAGTTGCGATGCAACTCCAATCCTTCCCCCTTGGAACCCCGAAGTCTGAAACTCTGAAATCCTCTGATGCGGATCAATGGCCCAGATCCTCTTATGATTTGACGGTCCAGATCCTTCGATATTTCATGAATCGGGATTTCGTGACCCTTGACTTCTCGTCACGATGTTTTCCAAACCCTGAACCCTGAAATGCCAAAATTTTGGAGCCTCCCAAATCAACGGCTCACGCTCCTCCTTATATGACGGCTCAGATCACCTCATGATTTTGTGACTTGTGAGTTCTTAAAACTCTGCCCATTTACCTCCTTCAGTGATGAGTCAGCAAAATGCTACCTGCTCGCCACGCATCCTCTTCAATGGATGGTCCTGATGAAATCGGTGATTTGCCTTTCGCGATTTTTCTCTAGTCTTCACCTACGTTCTCCCAGTGCCCAAATCTTCGATGAGTGTGGATCTTCGACACTTGTCACCCTAGATCCGACGGCTGGAATGATTTCATGATTTCTGCAATCGCAAATCCCCGCGCTTCAACACCCTTATACGCCTAAGTTATGAAACCCCGACGGCTTTCGGATCTTCGCTGCATGTCCTCTAGCGATGGACGATCCTGATGATGTCAGGACTTTAACGGTCCCAATGATGTTAAAACTCATGTGTCTTCTTCTGGATCCAATGACTGTTGGTCCTCTACGCTAGATCCGATGACCCAGATCTAGTCTCCTACACACACTCCTTCGTTGTCTGGACATGGGATCCGATGGTCCAAATCTCCTATTATGCAACTGATCTAACAGTTTTCGATGCTCCTCCTCCTGAGCTTGCGATTTATTCCTAACTTGGAAGATATTCAAAATCTCAAAGGTTTCGACCTTTGATTTCTCTGTGAGCCCTATGACTTTCATCTCGCCCATGTTCTCGAAACGTTTTTCTTCCTGATCTTTTTCAACTCTGAACCCTTGAAAGGTTTCTCAGCCTCCTGCTGCTCCAAGTTGGAACTCTATGTGCAAAGGCACTATTCCCCCCTAAACTTTAGGACTTGGAATAATTCCTCTCTTGACGCACACTCCTTTCACTTCGGCTGCTCGAATCCCTAAAGGTCTCTGTCTCTTCTATCCCTCAAAGAGACGAAAGTGCCCTCCTGGCTACTTTCCACTCAAGCACACTTTGCTAAGTTTCCAGAGTCTTCAGTAACTTTGTATATGTCTTCTCTACAGACACTCCTCATTTCTCAAAACTCAAAAGAGAGTTCTCCTCGTGCACTCCTTGTAGTCACTCGATGCCCTCTTAGCAGAGCTTCATAGAAGATTCAGTGGTTATGTTTTCTCCCTATGCCCTTCTCTGCATATTCTTACCTCTAGAGTATTCAGTAACTCTAAGGTTTCTCCCTTGAGTTTGCATATCCTTCTGGTGTACCCTCCTGGCACATTCATTCTAACTCCACAAAATTCAGATGTGCACTCCTTGTGCTGGCTACAAAACTTCCAACGTTATGTTGTGCACTCCTTGCACATCCTAAAGAACCCATACTGAAATTGAAAAACTCACAAACAAATAGTAAAATCTATCTATCACCTGTATCTACAGCATACAAATGACATTCAAATGCATAAACACACACACAAACAATCCATAGGCAGGAGAAACTGCTTTTCTATTAATTTGTATGTCTATACAAATGTTTACAAAGACTGGACTATAACAAGTTGCAGTTTTCATCAAGCTCTCTCTCTCTCTCTCAGAACTTATTAGACCTCCTCGGGCCTCTCTACCTATGATATCTCTCTCTATCCTTCTGAATTACAAAAGAGGGCTCTCTCGAGCTTATCCTCATCACCGCATATGTGCCATCGCTATCTCATAGCGACACCTAATCCTACGACTACATTACATAAATGGATGCCCATACCTGACTATGTCCTGGGCTTGTTGCAGGCAACCATTTAAGGAAACCTCAACCACTACTTGTACAAAGGTGTGGCCTGTCATTAAAATCCTTACAACGCAAATCCCCATGGGATATGATTTCATATTTAAAATTGTGAGAGGTTCAATGCCTCCCTTTCTCCTGAAATGTGCGTTGATGTGCTGGAATGATGGCGCTCCGCTGAGGTGGAGCGATGCTCCTGCATCACACAAGCCATATGTAAAACAGAAAATGAAGTTTTAAAGAAATGCAGAGAAAAGAGAGAGATAACAATCCATATATTGTGTCCTAATCAATCATCATACAAGTAATATATAGCAAAAAAGTTCACATGGAATAGGTTCGTCACATAGGCCATATATAAAATAGAAAAACCATAAGGGATAGATTACTCAGTTGAGGGTTCAATGAATGGTACAGATAGATTACTTAGTATATATTACTTAGATAGATTACTCAATAGATTACTTAGTTAAGGCTACAGTTCATTTAACATTAAACGCATAAATACGTATTCACCACAACTAACTAGATCAATATGGGATATATTGCAATCGGTTTTTAGTTTCTCGACTTTATCTCACACAAAAAACAAAAAAAAGTTAATAACAAATGATCTAAGGACATATAGTAAGATAAGAGGATAGGATTTATCTCTACACAATAATGCAACAAGATGTCAATCCATGAAGCAACAATTCTAAACATTCATAAAAGTTCGCTATAAAGTTAACAGGACTTGGTGAATTACCAAAACACGGGTGATTATAAATTGTAAACCACAATCCAAAGTTAGAAAAACTGCATACATTAAACTATTAGGATAGTTCACTGATTCTTCCAGGAATTTCACTATCAGATCAATTTCAATTGATATTACCAACTAATGTTCTAGAAATTCATTACAATATTCATCAATATTGAAATCCATATACATAAATTTTTAACAATCTACTAATGCAAACTTTTACACACACGTACCGTAACCGAAGGTGAAGTATCTGAAGTTGATGTATTGCACGTGCGCTCCTCTCAGCTCCATGTTTGCTAATCGTCGAGACCTCACCGGTACCTCCCAGCCAACACTAGGGGTACTCTTCTTCCCCCTAAACCCGCCAAGCCAGAAAGGGGCCACACACACGAACCAGAGAAAGCTAGCTCCCATATCTCCTTTCCAGGTCAAGTTACCACTCTCTAATCGAGCTTGGCATACCAAATCCCACAAGCAAAATCAGTCAAAATATCGGCAGTGTAACCTTACGCCTACCAGACGTGATCCATACTCCTCCTCCACCATCCTTTTTATAGATTTTTATTAGTTATTAGTTTCCCAAACCCTCTTTAGATTATTTTTAATAAATTAAATTAGGATAAACCTCCCCCGTACATGTCACTCGATCCCTTAGTTTCACCAGAAAATCAATTTATTAATTAATTAAATTTTCCTATTTCCCTCACCCACCTAAAAGCATTCCTAAAAACGCTCCTCGATGTCCTTTTATTCCCTTACATTTCTTAAATGACTGGCGCCTTTCTTAAAACCTAGTTTAGTTCACAATTAGAAGGTTCCAAAGACTAGATTCCCTACTATGTTAGACATTCCCCTCTTCCTTAAGTTTCCCCTTTTCTTCTTAGTTCAGATTTAGCAAGTTTAGATATAAACAACAATTTACCCTTTTAATAATTTAATCCTTCATTAAAATTTTACTTTAATTATTAATGTTTGAAATTTTCTTTACCCCCCTTCTTGTTACATGTCCATTTAGTTTTTTTTTCGTTCTTATGTTCTACTTAGACATAGGTTTTAAGTTCACTAGGATTGGCGACAATTTTTAAGGGAAACTTAGTTATTAAAATTTACTCATACCATCATTCATTTTAAGTCCAATCAGGTCCTAAGGAGGCACGGTTTTCTAGGTACTAGTTTATTAACTTACCTGAGTTAAAAATCGCGGCATGCCCTTCAAGATGCACTACGTGCTCCAAGGGTGCCACTCGCCTTTTGACTAATTTTGGTAGACATCAAACCCCTGGAATCAATACTCTGTCATGTGACCTTGTGGGAGACTAAGGGCCTCTAAGGAATAAGGACCATGCCTTATTGTGCACCCCTTAGAATCATCGTGAGCGACTGTCACAGTCTTCCCTCACGGCATCGTGGATATCTCAAACTAGGTAATCATTAACCTATGGTTCGATCCACGAAGGGAGTGATAGTAGGTTGTGGCAGGGATGTTGCCACACCTCTCCCTCAATATCTCTGCTTGTCATGCGTGACCCCTTTACTCCTAATGTGAGTCTGGTTTGAAAGCTATCATCACCCTGCATCCATCAACGAAACGTGTCAGGGATAACAATCAACATCATAATATCTAGTCATATGTCACATATGTAATATGAAAAAAATTCAAACCATAAATGTTCGCTCCCTGACTCGATCCAGAGTCCAAGGAGATCCATCAATGCCATCGGCATCCTCAAACGTCCAGAGTCCTGCACACTCAGGAAAACCAGTCAATAGCACCTATCGATATTAATATCATAAAATAACATATCATCAAATACACAAACATCATCATGCTCCATAATCGAATCAGTCAATCATATAGTGAATTGGGTCATGTGCACACAAGTGTCCACAAGAATAAGTCACATCGGGTGCACACAAGAGCGAGATGTTACATAAGTCGAGTACCTAAAACAAAGAAATGAAATATTTAATATTATAAATTGAAATTATAAATAAATAAATTTATGAAGTAGATTTTGATCAAATCAAATTTACTTTTAAAAAGGGATTGAAATGCATAATGGTTTTTCAGTTGTTTATTTAGAGTTATCTCAAAAATCATCTGGATATTGGAAATTTTTAAGTCTTCAATTTCTAGAGCATTTTCTAGGGCCTTCTCATTACTTTTTCAAGGTTTTACATCTATAAATAGAGGATCTAAGTCACTACGTTAATTTTTTTTCCAAAATAGATTAAATAAGACCCAAAGTGGAGCTCCAAGTGAAAATATATGATCCCAACAACGTTCCTAGAAGAAATTAGAAGTACACTCCTTACTTTTAAGAATGAAACTTTTAATGGAGAATACAAAATAAATTATTTCAATAATAATTTTAATGGAGAAATTAGAAGTGGGTTAACCCTAAAATAAGGAAAGTCGACCAAGTGACCTAGAAGATGTTTTTAAGGAAGCTACTTGGAGAGTATAAATAAGAGGCAAGGCTCTCTCATTTAACACACACTTGAGAATATTGAATATCTATAGGTGTCTGAGGTAACCAAGGATATCTAAACTGGAATTCTAAGTGAAGGTGAAGAAAATAAGGCCGAAATACAAGGAAGGATAAATTATTTTGATGGTGCTTTCTAAGGTATGTTATTTACAGGTCATCTCACCATTTTCGCTATAACGTTTTTTCTATAATGATTCAGACCGTGAAATTTCTATGCCATTGCGAAAACATATCCAAGTATCTGTGGTAAAAAATTCATCTTGTGGGTCATTGTATTTTGGGATTTACACTCCGTGGACAATAGGGTTTGTGGCTAGTCCTGAAACTAGTCAAAAACAGGTTTTTCGGGTAAAAATGTCATAACTTATTCATAACAGATCCAAATTCAGTGACACCAAATGTGTTGGTTAGGGTACATTCTGTAGTATGTTTTTCAATAGTTTTAGATCAATTCGAAAAAAAATTCGTGTGGGGCATGCTCTACAAGGTCACTCTCTAGAATAAGACAGAATTCAGTAAGGTATGTCATTTTTGCTATAACTCCTTTTCTGAGAGGTTCCAAGTAGTGACACTTGGAGGAATATCATAAAACACATTTAATAACATTTTGTATCAGTTTCAGATCTTTATACATTACATGTACAAAGTTATTATTACTTCAAGTTAGGGTTGTTGACTAATCCAAAACTAGGCATGTGAGACTAAAGAAAAGTTTGATGAAAATGCTTGTCTCTTGTTGTTAAAGTTAAGGAAGGTTTGCAGGAATGTGATCATATATACCAGGTCTATTACAGAGCTACAAATCATATTTGGATGATGAAATTGATGAGGGCTTTTGGTTGAGTTACATGTTGAGTACATGGTTGAGACAAGTAGTTGATGAGTTGGAACATACATGAGGTGTATAGTTGATGATGTTGGTTGATGAGTAGTTGAAACATGATTGGTACATACTTGGTACATGGTTGGATGCACTTTTTTATGGTATAGGTTGATTACAAGTTGTTTGGTACAGGTTGGTGCATGGTTGATGCACTTGTTTATGGTAAAGGTTGATTACAGGTTGAGGTACAAGTTGATCCATGGTTGATGCATGGTTCAGATTTATTGGTACAGATTTATAGTGGTATATCTCACAGTAATAGTGTGGCAGTGGTTCCATCATTCTACTTCTACTTTAGGGTGGTAGGATGGGGCAAGGACAGGTGGTTGTAGGCACCTTCCGGTTGTAGCCAGAGAACATAGGGGGTTGTAGCCTCCTTCTGGTTGTAGCCAGAGAATTGGGGAGTTGGAACTTCCCTCAAGTTGTAGCCTGAGAAACTAGGGGTTTGGAGCCTCCTTCCAGTTGCAGCTGGAAAACAAAGGAATTTGGTGCTTCCAATGAATGTAATTCTTCAAGACATATAAGAAAAATCATTTCGTGGTTTTCTCTTGATTTGGGTTTCCACATAAAACACTGGTGTATTGTGTATGTATGTGATTGTTTATTTCTTACTGCTCATTATTGGATAATAATTCTACATTGATATAACAATTGAAGAAAAAGGATTATAATTACGCTATTATTGATTCACCCCCCCTCTCAGTAATCCAACAAT